>DWQX01006475.1:0-11300 GCA_018245475.1 Pharmacophagus antenor | reverse complement strand
ATGAATACGATATCGCTAGCAAAAGTTTTTCAATTTTCAATCTGCAGTTACGTATACATTTTTAATTATATTTTTAATAATTTTTTAATCTATGTACTTTTACAGTTGCTTGTAATGATTTTGATATTAAGGCACTATATTTATGTGTTACTGGTACATAACAACGTTTCGTACAACTTTATGTATATAAGTATTTTAATCAGTATATACTATGTTAATAATTACTTTATCGTCGATGTCTATAGGAGAATAGTAAAATTCATCACTGTGATTTT
The DNA here is from genome assembly GCA_018245475.1 of Pharmacophagus antenor. Lineage (NCBI taxonomy): Eukaryota > Metazoa > Arthropoda > Insecta > Lepidoptera > Papilionidae > Pharmacophagus > Pharmacophagus antenor. The sequence continues at coordinate 11,025 of DWQX01006475.1, read as the reverse complement.
TTTTTTAATTTTCGCCACTTTCCAATCTAACGTATGTAATATATATGTAGCTTATGGTTTTAAACTACATGGCGCAGCAGCCAACCAGAGGTTCCTGGTTCGATTCTGGGTTAAATAAGCTGTGGAATTTCGATGGGGATTGAATTTTTGGAACGTGCCTGTTTAGCTGTCACACTCATTATGATTATCTGCCGCTATAACATATTTACCATATTCTGCTAATATATTAGACAAGAGTTTTCCTAACCATAATTTAATATTGAGGTTCAGTGACAGGGTAAGTGTATTCAAAGAAAAACAAAATGTTATTTTTATCGTACGTTTCCAAAGTAGGGTCTTCTCCTCGACATCGTAATATACAGTCAGTTGAAAATTACGTACGCTATTATCCAGAGGGCTGACCACTTGAACTGTGCTTTGCGACAATTACACGAAAAATGCGCGGTGAATTACACGTTTTTTATGAACGTTATCAAAATGGCCGCTTTATTGAAGTGATATTTAAAATTGAGCATGTGACAAACATACATTACGATCGCAAGAATACTGTATTAATGTTTGCTACTGCATTTAAGATTGTACAAAGTTTGCAACGTATGATTATTGGTAATGTGCGATAAATCGATTCGAATTGTTTCGATCGATACTGACTATATCCGCGGCGCAGTAGTTTAGTCGCTTTCCTTGTAACGCGGAGGTCCCGGGTTCGATTCCCAGGTCACATTAGTAGTGGACTCTGGATGGTGTTAGGGTTTTTTGAACCCGCCTGGCTAGCTACCACCCTCAATGTCAATCTGCCGCCATTACAGCATTGCTATGTTCCGGCATTCATACATGTGTGAGAGCAAGATATATTCTTGGCGAAAACGCTTCACATTCAACTACTTTAGTTATCACTTAACATCTGGTGAACTCGCAGTAAACTTTTAGCCCATTACTGATAAAAAAAAAAAACAAAAATCTTCCGTATAGTCTATATATAAATCGGAGTAAATCTCATACATGAGAGGGCCAGATGTATTTTGGGCAAAGACGAATCACCATCCACGGCTTCATTGTTACTTAACATCAGGTGAAATCGAGGCCAATTGTTAGCTCATAACCGATAAAAAAAATATTTGAAAGTCCGTAAATTTCGGCTATCCGTTTGTGACTTAACCGGTGTTTTAGTTGTCCATTCAAACTCACGAGAACGTGACTCATGTGTTCGCTTGCCTAGCTTTCCTATAAAAAATAATTCAGTTATTACAAGAGGGTCCCCGGTTCGATGCTTGACAACTAGCTATAAACCCGTATTAATCTGCCGCCATAACCGCATTGCTGTGTTCCGGCGGTTTTACTTGTGGGAGCTAAAGCATTCTGAGCGAACACCCGGTGGAGTACCACCCATCACCTAATTGTCACTTAGTATCGTGGGATATTGAGGCCAAATTGCTCAATGCTGATATAAAACACGTAAAACTTCACTGAAAAAAAAAATCCTTTCATTTTTCCCCGCTTCAAAATCCAGATATTTTATTTACGTTCACATTTTCACTGAATGGGGAAAAAAAATAAAAATCAGAATCTCCTTTAAAGCAGAAAACCGTATAAAAAGGAGGGAACAGAATTTAAAAGCGAAAAAAAAAATGTGCTTGTATCCAAAGTGCAATACTTCCAGCGATTTATCTTTAAGAGATGCTCTTTAAACACTGAATAAAAACAAACTTCTGTTCATTTAAGCATGATAAGGTTTTTTTTTTAATTATGACTCACGAAAAGTATTAATCTGATATCTTCAGTAACAAGTCCACTGTATTGTATTAAAAGATAAAACTATAAAACCTCCCCGACATGAAAATGGCTCGAGTGAATAGTTTTTAATAAAAATTCGAAATAATGTCATAAGAAAACATAAGAGGGATGATAATTTTAAAGAATTTAAATTGATTTCTTACAATAATGTTTAAGAACACTGTCAATCAATTCTCTCTTCGAATTGTAATATAATGGGAGAGCTCACGGATCACCGGATCCGTGAGCCAGTTTCGATGAAGCTGTATTAGTCGTCAAAAAGACTTGGCACAAACTTAACCGAACCCAGCAGCAGTAGTAGCAGCGATGTTTTCGAATAAAAAAAAAACTATTTTAAAATCTACCCAAACGCTTTAAAGTGGTACAGATGATTTGATGTAAAATAATTTGTTGATGGTTTAAAACTATTTATTTTTAATTTATTTCTTGGTATGAAAAAATTATGAGTAAATATTTTATATTCTTTTATTGATTTTTAAATTTTTGACTGCTTCCGAGGCGTCATTGTTTACAGTTTACCTTGTAATGCGTAGGTCCCGGGCTCGATTCTCGAACCACAGGAGTAGTGATTTGATTAGTGGTAAGGTTTTTCGATCCGGATTAGCTTGCTATCACCCCCAATGTTAATCTGCCACCATAACAGCATTGCTATGGTCCGGCATTCATACATGTGAGAGCAAGATATATTCTGGGCGAAAACGCTTCACAATCAACTACCTTAGTTATCACTTAACATCTGGTGAACTCGCAGTAAGCTTTTAGCCCATTACTGATAAAAAAAAAAAACTAAAATCTTCCGTATAGTCTATATATAAATCGGAGTAAATCTCATAGAATGAAACCGTAAAGCAACTCTATTCATGCAAACACAAAGCTACGGGACCGATTGGTGCTGCTTCCTCGTAGAGAACGTTCGCAGGTAGCTGCAGCCGGTATTCGTCTTTCACCTATTCAACGTTTCGTATTCAGTAATTGGTCCCATTGGGACCGGGGGCGGGCGTGACCGGTGCACGTCGGTCGCGAGACACGTAAAAGTTTTATCCGCGCGGCCGGTCGCGTGTACGCGCCACGGGCCCGTCTCACGTTATATGAGTTTACTCATTACATTGAATGATGTTTAGAACATATGACTAAATTTTTATATCGGTTATCGGCTAACACTTGACTTCACTTGATGTTAAGTAACAATGAAGTTGTATATGATGAGGCGTGTTCATCCAAAATAATTCTAGCTCTCACATGTACGAGGGGCGATCAAAAAGTAATGATAACGAGTATAATAAAACAACGATTCTAGTTTAAATTTAATTTATTTTTCTTGTCAAATGAACCTGCAAATCTGTAATTGACACACATTATCAACGCTGTATTACGCAAATATTTTTTATTATTATTTGCTCTCACCAAGGTACAAATAGCATGTCAAAAAATTAAAATCTTCTCACCTCGCAAATTCCGCTATGTCTGAAGACTAAAGTCTGCTACCAGTGCGTCCTCTCTGTGATCATCTACGGAGCGGAAATTTGGTCTCTGACCACTGGACTGATCCATCAACTTAAGGTCACTCGACGTGCAATGGAAAGAGGTATGCTCGGTATTTCTCTAAGGGATCCGAAATGAAGAAATTCGACGGAGAACAAAAGTGTTCGATATAGCTCTTATAGACAGCAAGTCGAAGTGGCAGTGTACCGGCCACATCTGCCGAATGCCCGATGGTAGATGGGAGAGGAAAATATTGGAGTGGAGGCCGTGCATAGAAAGAAGAAGTGTAGGGCGCCCTCCCACCAGATGGAATGACGATTTAGTTAGGACGGCGAGAAGCGGCTGGATAAGGGAAGCAGAGGACCGCATGTGGTGGATGGCTTTGGGGAAGGTCTATGTCCAGCTATGGACTGACATAGGCTGATAATAATTATGACGATACAGCTCTTTCATATCATGCGATCTACGATATAATTTTCACTAAAAAAATCACACTAGTAATATTTATCGTTTTATCGACAATAAGCGGATGATTAGTTTCACATCATGTTAAGTGACAAATGCGCCGATGTTGGCAAAAGCGTGCTCATCTAAAATATCAGATTGTCGCAGTATGACTTTTTTTATCATTAACGGGTAACCACTGAAGGTTATAGCTGGCCAGACGTGTTCGAAGAAACCCTTACACCATCCACACTCCACTCATGTCGCCCCGAAACCAAACCACGTATGATGTAATTTAAACTAGACTAATTGGCCCTTGAAAATACAATCGGCATGTTAACTTCGAAAAGAAATACGTACAATGTAAAAACGCAATAACATTTTAAAGTACACTTACTAATGAGCTCTTATATGTGAAAAGTTAACTATTATTTTTAAACCGAAGTGCTTTTTAACATCAAGTACTGGGGTCGCATAGTTGTATTTGGCTGAAAATGTAACCTTCCCTTTCATTCTTTTTAGTGAAAATAAAGAAAAGAATCGGCTATTTCACTGGCGGATTCATGAATATTTACTTATAAGTTATTTACAGGCATAGTAGGCAAACGAGCGAGCGTTTCACGTGACGGTAAGTGGTCACCAGTGGCGGTACTGTAACACAATCCCGAAAGCCTGTTATAACCCATTTAAGCAATACACTTCGTTAATATCAATAAAAATCAAGAGCAACAGACTTTAAATACGAACATAATAATAAAAAATGGAAAAATCATTTCATATATTAATATTTTTTAATGTACGAGTAGATGCGTAAGTGGGCGAGTTTACCGAGTCGGAATACCGCTGGTGGTCACCGTTGTCCAAACACAGCTTCAACGACCAAAAATGTAGACTCTCCTGAATGCGAGCAACCAAGAAACTGTCTGTTTACATGTCGCTGGTTTTCTAAAATAACGACAAATTTAGACGTAGAAAAGTTTTGCAGTAGGCACTTTTTAGTTTTTTCTTATTCTCATTTTGATATTTATTTAGGTTTAGGTATAAATCGTACATTCTTTAGAAGCAATTACATTCGTTTGTTATTTCATTGACAACTTGATATCGCTAGAAAATTAATTGCTATATAGTTTACTCGTAGAATATATTCGTAAAGTTATAAAATATTCGCATAATGACCAAACCAAATGTGTCGTTCATGAAAACTGGCGATGTGCTGTCACTGTACCCCACCATTATTGTCTTAGTTAGAGGTTTAGTTCAGAATATAATTGTAATTAAATGGTTTATGTAAAGAGATATATATCACGTAGCATAAATTAGATGAAATTATATTTTATTACTAAAACAATAAAGTATTATTTCACGTTCAACGCTATTGTGCAATATGTTTTAAAGCATTTCATAATCACGTAAGTTGGTACAACTAACGCGCGGTGACGACTGAACAAATAAAGGCGCCTGAAATGTGCGAACCATATAAAATCAGGAGCCGCTCGCGGCTGCCAAGGGTACATTAGTAAATTGGCTAAATACCACGGAGAGCATTAAAGTAATTAACTGACGTGTTACTTATCCGTAAGTAGTCACTCCGAATGACCGTGAAAAGCGGAAACATTAAGCGAGTGATATTGATGTAATGTGTAGGTAAATAAATGTGTAGGTTAATGTTTTTTTTTATATAGCCAATAAGATAAAAAAAACGTAATAGATCTGTGGAATAACATAAAACTATTTACGATTACGCATCGCAACATACCATGAAAACTCGAACTCGATTATATCAATATCTTAATGTGATTCGAGATACTTTTATTTTAAAATCGGTCATGGGCTAACGCGTCGCTTCGATTGTAGCTGATTTTAAATGACAATGACATCGCTGATGATGAAGGGCGTTCTCCTAGAATACTTCAGACTTTCACATGTATGGCTGGTGCAACACAGCAATGCTGTTATGGCAGCAGATTGACTTCTATACAAACTCTATCACTTCTGGAAATTGTAACTGTGAGCTCCGTGATACAAGGCACGGGGCTAAGCTACCGCTCCGAGGTAAAACTGAAAATGATAAAAATATTTTTTTGCACATGTACATAATACGCAATTATATTTTATCCGTAATCACTAAATAGTCGTTAATAATTATAATAGATATATATATATATTTATCGTGGCACAATTTATCATCCGCACTCCCGTTTCGCGGCGTTCTGCTCGAGTAAACGTCGGCCTCCAGCGGAGCAGGTAAATATTTCCTCATAATATATTCATTATCTCTATACCACCTAAAAGGGTGAGGGGGAAACTCCGTATAATTCATACAAGCCTATTTATCACTTTCACATAGATGAACTGAAGCGCTGAGAGAGTCTCCCGGTTCAATGAACCCGATAGAAGAAATTACATTTAACTGTTATACGACGCGAGATTTAGAGAATGGAATTTATGCTCATAGTGAAGGCGACGGGCTATCTAATGGTTTCATTTTCGAACATAACTTGAAAATGTAGTCCGGATTGGAAATACACCTTATTTGATAAGGGCTTTTGAGTTATCTGATGTTTTTTTTTAATGTTCCAAAAATGTAGGTTCTCGTGTGAAGAACCAGGAAAGAAACTAAGGAATACTTGTTAATTATTATTTTAGTTATACACTTCCTTGAAGAAAATTTAATGTTAAGTTTTTTCAACAGAACCATTTTTATTGTCAATTGCATACTGGTTGGCGCCCGCGATATAAGAGAGTGTGATAATGAAAACAAAGCATTGAATCTATCATCTCCAACGATTTAAAGATTTTCCCACTATGAAAATTATTTTAAATATTTATTCGGGTAATCACCTTTAATTAGTATAAAATTTTTACTGTCTCCATGATGCGATGGTTTACCGCTTGTAGAAAGGTAGTTCCGGGATTGTTCCCCGGGCGGGTTTCGTGAGCAGTTGAGTATGGTAAAGGTTCTTAGAAACCCGCTCCTTTACTAATCGTCAACATCAATTTGCCGCCATTACAGCATCACACATGTGAGACTATTGGGCGAGCACGTTTCACCGTCTGCGTGTTCATTGTCACTTAACATCAGGTGAAATAGATGTCAACTAATTATCTAAATTACCAAAAGTGTGTTAGTATTTAGACAAAAAGGTTACACTTCGCAAACACGTGAACTCCACCACATTTCGGAAACGCTCGTGCTAAATAAAAGCGAGCGTATCTCTTTGAGATACAAGTGTAAACAACAATTCTGAAGTGGGCCGCCCGGCGCCGTGACGTGAAATGTCCCCTGAAAGGAAATTAGGTCAGGCGAGCTGTCTTTTTCGCTTTCAACTCACAACTCATTTTCCTCCGACATTGTGCGAAAGGTAAATCTCAGGTGTAGCTTTTACTGAAAGGGGACGATAACGAAGCCCGTCTCACTCGGAATATCTTTTTTTCCGCGCCCAGTCAGCGCGACTTCGTGCGGTGCTTGTGAATTTTAACGCGTAAATATGTGTGAGTGATTTTTTGTTTCATTTATATTTCATAATCAGCAATGGGTCAATTTTATAATGAGGCCGTATACGGTGAAGCGTGTTCGTTATTCTGGCTGTCACATGTACGTCTGCTGGAGTAAAGCAACGCTTCACAATTTAAACTTTTTCGTGTCTATATCGCGCAACTATTCATTAGGCGAGGCAGACTATCTCGCGACCGCGGCGGATGCAACTCGCGACGAAACGACAAGTAATATTACGTATCGTACCTAGTGAATAATTACGCGATAAACTCGTAGATGAGAAAATATATAAATTATAATCTGTACAGATCGCGGAAGTTTAAAATCGTTATTACACACAGCAACGCTATTATGACGGCAGATGAATATTAACGGTGGTAGCTAGCAGGGCGGATTTAAAAAAAAACTCCACCATCTTCCAGACTCCACTGGCCGTGGCTCGAAAAAGAATTTTCGCGTTACAAAGAGAACTAAATTATAACGTTAACTGTGCATTTACATTTAAATCACAACTGAAACAGACGTCACGAAGTGTGCGTCGAGGGACGGGAAATAACGTTACCGGCACAGGTCTCGGCCAGAGAGTTGCTGTCAAACAATCAGAATAGCATTTGCATCCATGGCGCAGTCTAGTGCTTGCTTTAAACACGGATGTTCAGGAATCGATTCAGGGGCCACATCTGTAGTAAATATTGGATGACGATAAGGTTTTTTTTGGTACTGACTAGCTAACACCTGTAGAATCATTCTGCCGCAATGACAGCATTGGTGTTCCTACGTATGATAGCTAGAGTATTCTCGGCAAGCCTTTATCTACGGCCTTTTTCACTTAACATCATGTGAAATTGAGGTTGTGTTGGCCAATTGCCGACGAATAAGAAAAGGTTTTCTGGATATGCATATCATAAGATTTAAATAATAGTTATCACTAAATTCATTGTTTACGGATTGCGCCTTGCTGACATTAAGTTACCACCACATGTCTCTACCAGAGAAATACTGTCAACCGACAACAATAGCTGAAATAAGGTATCAAATGTTTACTATAAGTGGATATTCAAGCACCGAAGACGGGCGCACAAAGGATGTACATTTCCATGCGAAGCGGCCGTGTTTTGTTCACTTTTCCGCGGACATAAATCATGCCGGCTGTCAGCCCTACAGGTGCAGCGCCCCCTCGCGGCGCTGAATACGAATGATAATGAACACGGCATGACGCTCGAGTTCCATTACCGCGGTGCACGCACCGCTCGGTTCAGACGCGACGTGCCTTTTGAAGGCCCTAACGAAATACAAATCGTTAAAGTGTATACGGACTGCGCTTCGCCTTTGACGCTCTTTCTTTAGTCGAAGCTGAAATGAAAACGAAAATTTACAGGTTTCCTCGAGTGTAATTTTAAAATAAAGTAACCGATATTTGATGTGGCACGTCGAAAATAAAAGCGAGCTATCCGGTTAGGTGGAGTTTGGTATAGCGTTATCTTTGTCTTTTGCTATCGGAGCAACGTGCGACAGAGAGAGTGCTCTACAAAATCAAACTCAACTGATATTTGACGTATGTCTTACTCTTCTGCCCGACGTGCCAAATCAAATGCCGAGTACTATATTCGTTATTTCTCTAACACTGAGATGACAGAAGTCCTGATATTATACTTATCGAAGGGACAAAAAAAAGTATTGCTGTTTTCCTGCTGTCATACATGTCAGACAAAAGTATTCTGGGCGAACACGCTCCATCATTTACGGTCTCATTATCATTAAGCGTTAGGTGAAATTGATGTCAAGGGTTTACCCATAACGAGGACAGTTCTAATTGAAACAAGCCGTTCTATCCTTTCAAGGCCTCCTTATTATTAAAAATCAGATGAAATTGATGCCAGGCGTTTGCCCATAACGATGACAGTTCTGATTAAAAAGAAACCATTCTTACGTTTCAAGGAATGTTTTCTTTTGCTTTAACCTTAAAAATGCGTAGGTTATTATCTTTTTTTAAGAAACAGGGGAGATATTTAAACAATTGTCAGTAGTGAATGAACTCGTTAGCAAGTTAATTGAGCATCTTGTAATTTAAGGCCTCTCTCTGAAACTGCGTACGTAAGAGCACAGTTTATTGGTTTCAGCATTCTGGCTGATTCAATGAATCCATCGAGTTTGGCTAGGAGAATGATGCCGCTAGCAACATAGATTTCTTAATCGTCGAGATGAAGTTGTCTGTTAAAACCACGGGTATATATTTTTTGTTTCTTTTTTTCGGTTACCAACTAACACTTGACCTCGGTTTCACCTGATGTTAAGTGACTATGAGATCGTTGATGGTGAAGCGTGATAGCCCAGACTACATTTGGCTCTCACGTATGATTATTGGAATACAATAATACTGTTATGGCCGCAGATTGCCATTGCCTTTTTGTTGTTGGCTATCCAACCCTTTCACCATACAGATTACTATTCCTATGGTCCGAGAATCACACAAAAAGCGGGTAAACCACTGCGCCATGGAGCCAGTCAAATTCCTTTTTTATATATTGTCTTATGTAACTTTTACTGAATGGTTCTATTTTGATGATTTTCTTTAAAAGTCTACTCCAAGGTTGTTTCTATAAGAATTAAAAATGTAATTTAAACATTAAAAATTAGAGGAAAGAAAAAATAATATAGCTGTCAATTAATTCTGTTCAAACTTTCTTTCACTTTTTATTATGACAAAATTTTAGCCGCCCCATATATAAAATCGTGGCGATTTATGACAATGAAATTATAATAAAACAAATTGTGATTGTTATTCATAGAATGTATATGAATTATTTTATTTCGTTTGAATGTATTTTTATACACGACCATCTATGACGTCGTTCGGAAATTTCCATAAAATTGATACCTTTCAACACTATTTATTGAATCAACCGCTGTACACTTACTTCGGTATATCAGCGGTATTACATCATTGTCAATTTCCCATCACACTCTCTATCAAATTTGGCACCGCTTTACATTTTGCATTCCGTAGCGAATTTAACGTTATTTTCTTTTAAAAATCGTATGTATATTTTGAGTGCGTAGCGAAGTACCGTCGAGAGTTGTTCAGATTTAATTACCCGTCGAAAATATGACGAATGTATTTATTGAAAAATAATAAATCACAATATTCCCCTACAATGGTACAATATAATTATTTATTACTACTCATTTGTACATCGCTTAATCCAGGGAAGGAAATTGATTTGCTGCTGCTGCTACAGGGTTCGGTGATGTTAGCGCTGTTTGACGGCTATTACAGCTTCATCTGATCCTGGCTTACGAACCAGATGATCCGTGAGCTCGCCCACTAACCACATTGGCCAGAGAAGCTGGCTTTACCTGTCTCTATGGCGAGCTACGTGATTGTCGAAGACGGGTAAAAAATTGAGAAATACTTTTGTACTTTTTATTGAAAATCTGCTGAGTCTTGTTCTCGAATTCACGCGATGTTAAGTAACAATGAAGTTCATGATGTAGAAACATACTCAGAATATTCTGGCTCTCATATGTACGAATGCCAGAACACAGCAATGCTGTATAGACGACAGTTTGACTATGATGTTTATAAGAAGAAAGGCGTATTCTAAAATACTATGCCATTTAATTTTGTTACTGGTGGGTCCCGGGAAACGAACCTGTGATCTCCGCGTTACAAAGTAAGCGGTCAATCGCTGCGCCAAGGAGGCAACGTATATGTATGTATTGTTGCATGGAATATGACAAACGAGAACATTGATAGCGATATATCTTCTTGTCTTAAAAAGGTATCTTAACTATTTATATATATATAT
>DWQX01006474.1:0-11302 GCA_018245475.1 Pharmacophagus antenor | reverse complement strand
ATATATATATTCAAAAAAAAAATATATATATACAACTAGAACACAGCAGTACTGTTATAATTTTATAATGACAATATGGGGGTAGTAGATGGGGTCCATAACATTTAAAAACCCACCCTTACAAGGCAGTTGGCCTTGGTGGAGGTGGACTGTTTCGTTTCCGGGGCCACATAAGAAGAAGTCTCTTTTTTTACTAATTATAAGATGTCTCGATTTCACCTTATATTAAGTGACAAACAGATGGTGAAGCCCATATAAGCCGAGAATACTTCTGGCTCTCACATGTACGACTGCCGGAACACGGTAATTCTGTTATGGCGGTAGATTGACATTGAGGGTGATAGGTAGCTAGGCGGGCTCAAAAAACCCTACCACCATCCAGACTTCACTATTCCTTTGAATCGGGAATTGAACCTTTGCGTTGACCTTCGCGTTCCAAAGCAAGCGGGTAAACCACTGTGCCTTATAAGCAGTTAGGAGTCTTATATTGTACTCGAGTAATTAACTGCGGTAAACTTGATAAAATTGTAATACATCAATGGTCAGATTCCACTTTAACATCAGATTCGCAGACATTACTTTATAGTCTTTTAAAAATCCATAATAAATAATTGGTTGAATTAAATAAATAGCTTTATATCTTTATTTTTATAAAAATCGTCTTAGTCGTGAAGTGTTGAGTTAAAACGAAAAGGTCGCGTACATACTCGGTATTTGTATTAAGTTTCGCAAACCTAGAGTAAAATTGAAATTAATCAAATTAATTATTTCAATAAAAATAGAGTGCACAGAGTGATAGCAAATTACTTATATACGTTGAGAACTACATTCTTAACACTTGCGTATGCAAAGTACGAAAATTAGGTAAAAAAATAATTATTATACTAAAAAAATAGAAAAGTCTAGTACAGTGGTCGGCAACATGCAACTCTTTGACTCCTCAGCCATGGCTGAGGAGTCAAAAAGTCATGAATCTTCTCTTAAATGCATAGTCCAAGTACGGAATTCTTATTATCTCGCTTTGTGAAAGACGAGTGATCATAAATAATTATTATTATCTTTATATAACTGTGATATCAAGTTTTATATGAATTTCTGTTGGTAAAAAATAGGACTTATTTAGCGAAAGCAAACTCAAGAATGTGCTTTCAATCCTAATTATTTCCGTAACTTCCCTTTTAAAAGCAAACCGTACGTTCAAAAACTACTTTTTGGAATAAATGTAAATTGTGTTATCTACATTTCGCTCTTCCGGATATCAAAGTTGTAAAACTGAGAAACAAATAAAAATAAATGTCTATGATAAAGTAAAAATTATCAGCGCCAATACGCATAGCTTCTCCATTACAAACCTACAAGAAGCAAACCTGACTGCTGATATTCGTTAACGGGCTAAAGTGTGTCAAATACACATTGAAATCAATTAAAATCAGGTTTAACGAATTCGTTGTAAGGTTAATGCCGACATTGCCTCATCATTTGACTGCCACACAGTTGATTCTATCGTCAATACGTTATGTCACACACGATGCCTTCGATTAAAAACATCGCAACGTATTAACAATATTACAGTTCAGCTCCTTTGAACAATGAATTTATACCAGATATTTATGTTACCAATATTTTCCTATTCATAATTGACAGTTCACGGGTTTGAACACAAGCTTTTAAATTTCTATTTTTTTTTATTACCGATATTTTGAATTTTCTAATATCTTTCTTATTGTATGTCTGTGTGTGTCCTGCATTTTAAACAATAAATGTTTCTATCTATCCATAATATTAGATTTATTGTTTTTATTTTCGAGCCGACTGTAATGTGGTGAATGTACGGATTCACATACTATTTTGTCTTTAATTATTCTTTTTTTTTAAAGCTGTGTAGCTGTACAGAAATTAAAAAAAAGAAAAAATTGCGAATGTATACAGGTAATTTTAATGAAATATAAAATTATATAAACATATTATAAGCAAATAGTTTATGGATAAAACTATTTAGCCTGTCGTACATACAAATGGTTAATTTCAAACAAATTCAAAGAACTGTCATAAGAAGTAATACTGACTTAAAATTAATAATAAACACTTACACCTTTAAACGGTTATAGTGTTAAATTATAAATGTAATTATTTTTATTGTGTTGTAATTACATATTTTGTGTATACGCAAATTTAGCCAACCCTTAGCACCAAATTATGGTACGCCACAAATGCTTATAAATGATTCAAATTAACCTTTCACGCAATGACTTCACGTCCACACGCTTGCTACGTGTAAAGCAGCTTATAAAATATGTAAGCCACCTTCGGATTCAAACTAGAATGACGTCAGTATTGTAGGAGTAAGCAAAAAATAATTAGAAGTGGTAAAAAAAAACGTACGAATAAAGATTAGATGAACAATATTTAAAAAAAGTTTTCTAAAATATATTCATATATATGGCCATATATATTATATTCTTTATCGAATAAAAACTCAAGACACGTTTGTCAATTTCCATAGTATTTCTCTATAAGGATATATTGAAATAAAAGTTTATTCAATCTCTTCTAAGACAACATAACTAACTATTTAATAAATTACGTATAAACGAGCAAGATTATAAGTAAGAATTGTCTTTTTGTCCTGTCAGTCAAAAATATTACTGTAGTTGAAAGAAAAATTTTACAATTAACAGTCAACTTATCATAGTGGATAAGTAAGCAATTTTGCTCTTCCTTATGATATATGCTGTTGTTTACTTAGAGATAAACAGGAAATTATGATCTTGGTAGAAAACCTTTGTCCTTTCTTGTATATAAGTGTGATTTAACTCATAATAATTTTACATCATTTAAAATGTAAATCTCCAATTCTCATGATATTTATTTAACGTAGACATTATTACAAAATTATTATTATGAATTACAAATTAAAAAATTCCTTTGTATATTATTGTAACATAAACTAAAATTCATAATATGTGCCTGCCTCTGCGGTGCAGAGGTTTATCCGCTTGCCTTGTAAAATGAAGGTCCCGAGTTCGATTTCCGGGCCACAGGAGTGGAGTCTGAACGGTGATAGAGGTTTTAAAAACCCGCCTGGCTAGCTACCACTTTCAATGTCAATCTGCCGCCATAACAGCATTGTTGTGTTCCGGCACTCATACATGTTAGAGACAGATGTGTTCTGGGTGAACACGCTTCACCATTTACGGCCTCGTTGTTACTTAACGTCGGGTGAGTCCGAGGTGAAGTGTTAACCGATAAAAAAACCCGTAAATCGTCTCGTTAGCCTAGTAATTTTACAAGCTAAAGCACCCTTTATAATTCAATACAATTTCCACACCTTTAGACCGCTGGTACAAACGATTTGTTGGTGACAACCTCAAGGGCCTCTGGTGAGAGGGATTTCCCATTATTCAAGTTTATAACTAAGCGTAAAATTGTTTACGTTTAGTTATAATAAATTGCGTGTGGTAGTTGTAAATATATGAGTGGCGTGACGACAGCTCCGTTTGCCGCACGAACTTTTTCGTCACACGTTGAAATCTCTTATATGTTCCGGGTTGGTAAGAAGTCAAATATTAGCTTAAATTTTAAACGTCAACATTCATAGAGACGCCTTTATTTGTTCATTGTCTTTTATGCGCTGTTATTACTCTATGGAACGCATATAGATAAATTTGTTTCAATACATAAATTAAAAATACTCTTTTTTATTATTATTATTTTTAAGTTATTTATTTATTTAACGCTCAAATTCATGTTCATAAGGTGAAGGTTATGCCAAATGACATTCTTAGCCAGTCTGCTATGGTTTTGTTCCCATATTTTTTAAATATCATTCATTTTATAATCAGTAACTATTTGAAGATTTAATAAGGGAGGATTCCAAATAAAAAAGGGGGAACAATTATACGTCAAAACTCTTCACAAACGTATACAAAATTGACGTATACAGAATAACATTTAAATTTTTATAAAAAAAGTATTCTATTTTAATTCGAAGATTTATTTTTTTTAGTATCATATCTCGTTATTAATTGTGTTTGACGTTTTTTAAAAAGTATATACTAAGCGATTAAAGATATATAAAACAGGATATACTTAAATAACTTGCAAATAAAAGACAGCGTGCAGCGTTTTTACTTCCTGGATGGAATTATATAATATGCCCCGTCAAAGATTTGATATGATCTTATAAATATACCTTCCCATATCTAATATTTCATAATAAAATTAATAATAAGATTAAATCACGTTTAAAAAGGATATATGCAATTAGTCGCTAAGTTGATAAACTGATTTTCTGATAACTTGTCTGTACATGGGATAATAATCGACCATAATTTCACTTAATGTTAAGAGACAATGAGGCCGTAGATGTTGCAGTGTTTATCCAGAATACTACTGTCACATGTTGACTGTCGGAAGATAGCAATGCTGTTAGGGCAACAAATTTACATTGAGGATGGTAGCCAGCATTTAGCCTCGAACCCGAGACTGTGTTATAAGATAAGGGGTTAAGAACTGTACAGCAAAGGCATTTAAGTACCGTTTAATTTATAGACAAATTATCCGATACATATGGTCTCTGATTTTCATGACAAAGGAATGTAAATGGCAATACAAAAAAACCGCCTTAAATGTTTAAGAAAAACAACAATACCTGTCTATTTTTAATGATATAATAAAATAGCAATTATGATATTGCATATTTCATTACAACGTGTCATGAACGCAACATTACATTCGATTCATTAGTGTCAACTTGCCTTGAGAATATCCACCGGAAGTGTTTTAATAACTTTTATCCTTGGTATAGAACATATTATTTATTATAATAAACGTTACGTTTCATAAAACAAACTTTATAAATATAAATAAACATTCAGAGTTATTATTGTTTCCACATAAAAGTAAAATTAATTAAATATATTTAATTTTTGAATAAATATTTGAATAATCGTCTACTACAAATTTAGAGTTATTTAAAATTGAATGGTTGAATAAAATGTATTTTATTAATGTATAAAAATTTTAATAAGGTATGTAAACAAACATATATTTATTTATTTATTTATAATTCAGCGCTTACATAAGTACAGGGAGGACTTAATGCCTAAAGTAAAAGCATTCTCTACCATTAATCCGTTATCTGAGAGGAAAGAATTAATTACGCGCAGGGCAGATAAGAATTGACGATACTATAGGGATACAGATATGATGATACAGTAATATACTACAACATAGTAAATTAAATGTTATAAATATTGTACATATACAGAGTACAAACTAATAGAGAGAGATAAAAGAAACAAGTTACTCGACGAATTTAGGATCTTAATGTTGTTGGATAAATATTTTTCTATGTCGCATATAAAAGAGCTCAATGGTCGTATCAATTTGACACTTAAGACGACTCGAGTTTTATTTTTGTTAACGGTATTTCTAAATTGCATCAGTACATAAGGCTTTTTGTTTTCTTAACACTAGATTGACCGGCACATTTTCATAGTTTTCTTTTCGTATCTGTATTAGTTTTATGCATTATTGCATTCACATTTTTACTGTTTCGCAATAAATTATATAGAATAATGTTGCTAGAGGCGGTATAAAAAAATAAAAATTTCAAAAACATATCAGTATACGTAACTTCTTAAATAGGGTCGTCCAGTCAAAATGACTGGTCCGGTAAATCTAGTGTTAAGAATATTGAATATTATTCAACTAGTTTTGCGGTCTTTAGAGTAAAAATTCTGATAAGTATTAAATCATTGCTTCCTCTTTGACTGTCTCCGTGGCGCATTGGTTTACCCGCTTGCCTTGTAACGCGGAGGTCCCGGGTTCGATTCCGGGTCACGGGAGTCTGGATGGTGGTAGGGTACTTCAAACCCGCCTGGCTAGCTACCACCTTCTATGTCAATCTGCCGCCATAACAGCATTGCTGTGTTCCGATACTCATACACGTGAGAGCCAGATGTATTCTGGGCGAACACGATTCACCATCTGCGACCTCACTGTCACTTATCATCAGGTGGAATTGAGACCAAGTGTTAGCTCATAAGTAATAAATGAAAAAATCAATCATATCTTATTTAATCTCTATAAAATTAATTCTCCTTTGGGTGGACTAACAATGCATTAGTCGAAAGTTGTGATCCAATTTTACTTTTTTTTCTACAATTTAATTCATACCAAATGAATATGTAGTCGATATCAAGACGGCCAGTAACGCCTTTGTGAGAGTTAGTTATACGTCATGTTTGTGGTTTTTCCTTTAGTCATAGTGGACTAACGAGCGACCGGTTCATGTGATGAAAAGTGATCACCGTCGCCCATAGAGAACCTCAACACTCGGGCAGTCGCAGCTGTGTGGCTGACCTTTGAGATTTGTGTACCCTCCTTTCTTGAAGGTCCCCAAGTTGTATTTGTCCGGTAATACCGCCGGCGATAATTGATAATACAGAGTATTTGTGCATGGTAAAATGTTGCGCCATGAAGTCCGCTTTTATACGGACGTAAACAACTCAATTTATTTTATTATTTATCTTTATATTTTCAAAACGTTTAAGCGTTAGTGTTGTAGACAGAAAAGTTAACAAAAAAATACTTTCATTAATTTCTCAAACTTGACCACAGCGGTAAAAGGAAATCCATTAAAAATAATTTAAATATTATCATAACGTTATGAATAGGTATGGATAAATAAAAATTACATCATTAATGAATATAAAACAAGCCGAGAAACGATTATGTGATTCGGTCATAAATTATTATGTCATTTGATCTTCATTGTTCATTGATGTCCATAATTTTAGCATTTTTAAACTGACTACGATATTAAATTCCATTCAAAGTGAAAACGAAAATATGTTTTTATAATGCAAACATACTATACAAATTCGAAAGAAATGAAAATATTTGTTTATATTACAATTAGACGTTTAGCTTCGACCGTTAGTTTTTAATTAACGAAGCCACCGTAGCGAGCGCCGCAAGTATTAACTTGATATGTAAAAAAAATAAAATAACATATCACTTTAAAGAAATTACACTTTAGACAACCCTAGCAAAAGTAATTATCGAGCTATAAAGCGTGCAGCCCGCGAAACAGTATCGATTCTCGTTGAATGTTCATTCGTATCAAGTGAGCGCTGCTCGTTAAACCATTTCACGGAATGCTCCTCATCATAGCCGTTTTATTTAAGGCTGCACTAGCTCAACAGTTTATATGTGATGATATATGGTCGCCTTTAACAGATCTATCTTTCAACGAAACGCAATATATGGAAACATCTTTCATTATAGACTGCATACAAAAACTTATAGATAAAGAACCAACGAGTTACCAAGCAGTTTCGATTTGGAACTTTTTAGTCAGACATTTTAAGGGAGCTTCTAATATTCCCGAAGAAGTACTAATGACCCTTCGCTGGGTGACGCCAGCAATAAAGGCTGAAGATTATGCCAATTTAACTCTTGGAAATATCGATGTAATAGAAAATTTCGGATTGGATTATAATCTCAGCAAAGAACAATTATACGCTATAGCAGATCGAGTGAAAGAAAACTTTGCTTCTAAAGTACCGGAAGATTACACATCATACGACTTGAAGGCCTTGAAAAATATACTATGCGCCTTTAAAAGAAACGAAATAGAGAGAATTCATCCATCTGAATACAAAGAGGCGGCTGAAATGATAGGAAAACTAAATTGCATGGCCTATGTGATGGTGGGATTTGCAAATTTAGCTGTTAAGAAAGAAGCATTCGGTCCGGCAGAGTTTTGGAACAAAGACATTATAGATGAGGTTGGGACGGTTGTAAAATATTTGCCGAAGAAAGTTCTCGAGAAGTTAGGAAGATCTTAGAGTTGCTAAGTTGAGTTATTTCAGATCGTGCAGTACACATAAATTCATTTAACATTATGTTAAGTCACGCAACAAACACGGCAATTTTTCTTCTTTTCATATAATTAAATTCGGTTCGAACGTATTAGATTTTGCTTCATTATTAAATAACAATTGTTTAACAAGTATTTTAGAATTGATTACATGTAAAAATCTAAGATGGTCGATTAATGTATTCATTTAAATTTTAGTTTCTGCACTTACTAAGGGACTGAACGTGTTGATTTCACTTGTTATAGATTAATTGGAGAACATATAATTATTAAATGTTTACATCATTAATATCGTCAGACTTGCAACGGACGACTAGCTTAGCTCGCTTGAATACACAATATACGATGATATGCACATTCAATTAAGTACATTTAAAAGTTAAATTAACATCACTAGCGTTATTATAAGTTTTTTTTTTGTGTAATTCGATTTGGATGTATAACTTAACAATCAATTATCTGAAATGTTGACGAATACGACCGAAATATTTTTAAACGAGTACTGATGTTAGTTGAAAAAGGAACCAAATTGTATTATTTTTCTTTAATATTTTACCTGGCACAACTGACCGTTAATAAAACACTGAAACGAATTAATTATTTTATTTCGTACGTCACTCTACAGCCATTTATTAACCAAGAGGAAGTTACAAATTGTCAGGAAGTACTAAATGGAGTAGAACAAAATTTATATCAAATGTAAATTATAATACTATATGAAGGACTACCACGTAACATTTTTAGACATGTCCAAGTATCCTTTCTATCCATATATCTTTATAATAACATTAAAAAATTGATTCATAGTAAATAAAATTAGTCTGGTGTGTTTAGTGAAATTTTATTAATTTGTGAGAAAAATAAAATACGTAAAATGCCCGTTGAGGCAAAAACACTATTTTTATATCACCAAACACAGTTACATGGTTTGTGGGAAACGTTACAAGTCTTCAAAATTGTATTATTAAACAAATACACTACCAGGTTTTTTTGTTCAATAAATAGATTTTTTTAATCGTTTATGGGTTAACACGTGACATCGTTTCACCTGATGTTAAGTGATAATAACGTCGCAGATGAAACGTGTTCGTCAGGAATACATCTAGCTTGTACATGCATGACTGCCGGAATACTGCAATGCTATTATGGCGACAGATTGAAACTGAGAATGGTGGCTAACCAGGCGGTTTCGAAAAATTTTACCACCATCCAATTTCGACTACTTCTGTGGCGCAAGAAAAGAACCTGGTACATCCGCATTACGTGGCAATCGGGTAAACCACTGCTCCACGGAGGCAGTCATAGAAGAAAGTTGAATTTAATATAACTCATTCTTTTTATATGCTGTTTTTGAAAGCACTCAAGAATGACGTTATTATACAAATTTTAAAATAATAAAGCTTGAATTATTTAATGTTTAATAAATTAAATCTTAAGAATCAGGTTGATGTCCAAATTTGTCTTCGTAACGCACGGTTCACTAAACTGTTACCTTTCGCTCCATCACAAACGCGCTAAGCACCACCCACCCGGGTTTCTGCAGAATACCAGCGCTGATCATCCCTCTGGGATTATCAGCATCACGCTGAGCAGCTCACCCTTTCGACTCAGCGTTGCAACACAATATCGATATTATTATTAGGTTTCATTGGTTGTTGTATTATTTTGTCTCTGGGATATGTTTTATATTTTTTTTCATGTGTTTATTGAAGCTTGCTGAGTTAAATAAAAATCTATTACGATTACTATAAATGTTGAAATAAAAGTTGATCAAGTTTGCTAAATTATTGGAAATATCTAATAATGATATTAAGATTTCAGATTCAAATAATAATAAAAGAAATTCACCTCAATAGTATACCCGACCAAAGAAGACTTGTTTCCATTTTTTTTTTTCAGAAATGTGCACACTGGAACCCAAGTGATAATTATCCCGTAGATAAAGAAGATTAATCGCTCAGAATACTCTGGCTCTCCTGTATAAGTTTGCCGAACTACAGCAATGCTGTTGTGGCGGCAGATTGACATTGAGGGTGATAGATAATAAGAAGGGCTTAGAAAAGAATATTACTACCCGGACTCCACTACGCATGTCGCCCGGGAATCGATATCGATATAATCGATACCATTGCGGATTTCTCCGTTACTTAATACAAATGCGTCGTAACATTTTAATATGATTATAAAAAAAAAAACCAATTTATTTTGCTCGCAGATACATACCGCGGCAGAATGACGACTGCGGGTTTGCTGCTTACGGTGGGCACCACTTGGAGCTCCGGCAGTGACAAATGCGAGAAGGATGAGCGCGCTACTCAAGCAACGTGGAACCCGAGCGCAATAGCCGCTCGGGAACTGAGAGAGACGCCGGCCGCTAGAGAGCAGGCCCTGCAAATCATGAGGGAGTGGATACAACAGAACAATGATATAAAAAACATTAGACAAGGTGAGATGTTCTGTAATATCGAACTGTAATATTAATGTAATTATTTTAAACACTAAATCTTTTTTCTTTTCGCCTGAGCGTTATATATTTTGTTTTTATGCATTAAAACAGTTTTTTTTTAATTTTCTTACAACTCAAAACAGCCGTGACACCTTTCAAACATAATCGGAACAGGAATAGCAGTTTCAAAAGTTAAAGGGCTAACGACACATAGTCAGAAGCGTTAAATTTAAATATCCTTATCAAGTCAGCAGTCTAAACTGACATTCGTTTGTTAACATAATAAGCCATTGAGGTTCAGTTTCTGAGCAAATGGTCATTTTGATTAAAAAAATATTCTACTAATAATACACTGCCGGCCAAAAGTTTGAGACCACCTTGAAAAAATTACAATATTGAATAAAACTCCAAAAGGTAGTGTTCTACAAATTATTTATTTACCTTATTAAATAGGGAACTTGTTATGAACATAAAATAATTTAAAAACTACAATAATTGCCATTATTATTAATAAAAAAAAATATATTATTTAAACTAACTTTTCGTCGAAAAATCTTCCCTTATTTTTTACAACTTTTTTGACCAATCTTGGTAACCGGACTTTTAGCTTATTGATAGTTTCTTGTGAAACATTGTTCCAACGCTCTTGTAAAGTCATCCAGAGGTCTTCTTTTGACGTCGGACAATGACTACGGAAGTTTTTGTCCATCTCCTCCCACAGAAGCTCTATCGGATTGAGATCCGGACTCTGAGGAGGCCACTCTTTCAAAACTCCTTCCGTCTCTTTGTGCTCTAAATATACCCTGCATAGTTTAGATCTATGTTTTGGATCATTATCTTGTTGGAAAATGAATCCATCTCCAGTCAAACGTAGCCCGGAAGGAACAGCGCTTCGCTCCAGTATCTCTTTGTACTGCTCCTTTTTCATTATTCCTTCAATTTTAACCAAATCTCCGGTCCCATAACCA
>DWQX01006473.1:0-11303 GCA_018245475.1 Pharmacophagus antenor | reverse complement strand
AATATCAATGTAGAAAATCAATTTCGTAACAGAGATCTGGTAAAGTAACATTTTAAAGTGTGTTGATTGTTAAAATTAAATTTTTTTTACTTTGCAATATTGACAACCACATTTACATTTCTTGTTGTTTAAAGTCTTTAACATTAGCTAAACCTATTTCTTAACTTTTAGAGTGAGATTGTTTTTAATCATTTTTTATAATTTTGTACATACATGCTAACTATGCTAACTAACGATTAAAAAAAAAGTTACAATAGAACAACTATAAGTTCTTTGGTAAGTTTTTTTGTTTATCAATTGATTTCAATTTCTTCATTTTCACTCATGATTTCTTCTCAAAAGAATCAGGACAAACAAAAGGTATTCTGAATAGCACTAGGAAATTTAAATATTTTGTTCACCACACCTAAAATTAATAAATAGGTCAATGAAACAGATACATCACCAGGAGCCGCAATTCTGTGTTCACCAATATGTGTCATTTCACTTTCAGGCCGCTCTTCTATTTTTATTCCATCCCCTGATGTTAAGGACAGATCTATTGAAGTTAATGGTGCAGCAACATAAAATGGTACATTATGATGTTTAGCAATAATAGCAATTTGATAGGTTCCAATTTTATTAGCCGTGTCACCATTAGCAGCTACCTGAAAATTAAAAATATTTTTTTACCAATAGGAATGAGGAATTTAAACATTCACATTTTTTAAATTCCAATTTAAATTTAAATTGTTTATGTTCTGAGTAATATAAAAATGTATTTAAACAGAGTAAATGATTGTATGTTATGATGAGTATTATTTATACCTATTAAATAGCAAAGTATTAAAGTACACATAAAGCTAGTAATGTAACTAAATAAACAACAGTGATATCCATATACATAAAGATAGTGACAACAATGAGAGATATACTGCTATCTACATTTTTTATTTTCCATTAGGTTATGAGCAAATAAACACTTTGAGACATAGTATATACAAAATATATATATATATAAATTATATTAATACAAATTAGGCTATCTTTATTCTGAGATAAAAAAATTTAATATGATACATTTATTAGGTCATCTGTAAACCAAATACCATTATAAATTAACCATAATGTTGTTTTTTTTCCATATATTTGGTTATATTACAATATTTAATAGTACTTTTTACAATGTAGATATTGTGAATAGACTGAATATTTCAATAGGATAAATTTAACATACCCTATCAGCGCCAACAACAACTGCAGTTATTTTTCTCGCCTTCATAAGAGCAGCAACCATGCTATCAATAATAAGCGTGGAGGGGATTTTTTCATGAACTAATTCATAAGCTGTTAGTCTTGCACCTTGATTGTATGGACGAGTTTCGGTACAGTAAACATGTTCTGGAATGAAATTGAGGAAAATGTTAAAATCCTGTTAACTAATATATATACAAACATGGACAGTCAGTCAAAAATGCATGCATGCAATGGTAATATCATTTTAAAATTTTACATTCAAATACCTAGTCTTTGACATTCATGTAGAGATCTGATGACACCTAGGGCAGTTCCATAGCCAGCTGTTGCTAAGGAACCAGTGTTACAATGTGTAAGAACTCTGACCAAACCATCACCATCCAATTTGTTTAGTATAGCCTCACAACCAAATTTGCCTATTGCTTTATTGTCTTCTATATCTTTAACAAGCATATTTTCAATAAAACTGATGAATCTAAAAAGTAATACAATGTTGTATAATAATTAAAATATATTATTAGTAATTTATCTTTCGGATTTAGAGTAATGTTAGTGAAAAAATATTGTTAATTTAAATTAAAAAGAAAATGTTATGTGGATAACTCATATATAAGTGTAGTTATTATATTTATGTGAGGTTATATAAAATAATGAAAATGATTATTAAAGTTAACAAATTGTACACATGTGAAAGTGTTTCAAAATTTTACCTTTCCTTAAACATATCTGCAGAAACATTTTCATCTGCACTCAAAGTATTTGCTAAGTTAATAAGCTTATCAGCTGCCAGTTTAATATTCACTGCTGTAGGCCTTGCTGATACCAAGTAGTTTAATTTACCTTCAATCTGTGATAAAGAACAAAAATAGTATTTCATATAATTTATCCAAAAATAACACTTGCTTACATAATTACAACTGGTAAATAAGTTTTAACATTTCATAACATAAATCACTCGGTTTTAAAACATAAACCACTCATAATAGAATTTATGTTGAGAAAGACGAGTACTGTATTTGTGAAGAAAAAAAATACATCATGGGCACACTTCTAAGATTTGAAGTGTATGAATCAAACAGAATGTAGAACACATTGCCATCAATTAGCAAAGTTTAGTACATGATTTATTAACATTATTACTTTAAGTTTTATTATTACCTTGTTTGTCATTTTGCTTTTACAGATATATTTAATTTACATAACTGTTACCAATTACTTAAATTTTGAAATTGTGATTTATAATTGCCAATAAATTTTAAGTATTTTATAATTTGTAATATTCCTTAAATAATTATTGTTCAAATTATACATATTATGTATAATAATATTTTACCATAACATATCAAAATCGAAAGAAATATATTTTTTTCAAATATATGCTATAATAATTAAAGTTGAGTGAGCTGACCTCTTGCCTCATAATTTTTTTGTCACTTGTGTCATCTTTCAGCAGTTCAACAGCAAGAGATAAACAGCCCACTATTGCTATTGCTGGTGCCCCTCTGACCTAGAATTTAATAAAAAAAAGGAATTTAATACTCATTTATCCCACTAGAATACAGTTTCTTAATCAGCAATGGGTTAATAGAGGTCAAGTCTCAATTAACACATTATGTTAGGTATCAATAAGGTCATAGAAAGTAAAACATGGTTGTCTAGAATATTCTGGCTTTCACAAGTATGACTGACCAATGCAGCAACACTGTTATGGTGGCTGATAGACATTCCTGCCAGCAGGAGAGTTCAATGACCTCACCACCATCCATAGTTGATTTTAACCTAATAATGTTGAGATATTTACATAGCAACATTTTACTCATGTCATGATTGAACATGTTGTTTCCTAGTAATTTCACTCACTCTAGCACTCTTCGAACTAGATGTTCTTCTTTTTAGTGTGGTGATTTTCGACGATTTGCCAACCACATTGTGTATGTTATAACAAGAAATTAGCAGTGATTGCACACTTCCAGTGTCTAAAACTACCCATGCAACGGTTGAAATAAAAAGCAGTACTAGAGATTTAGAGAATAGTTCGTTGGTTGTGTAATTTTGTTAGATAAATAACTATTTACTGGATTTAAATGTTTACAGTAACAAAAGATTCCTTAATACATCGGTAAATAAACATAATGAAGGATAGACCAACTTATTATAAACGATGCACTGGATGTACTTATATTATACAATGTACGTGCAAATTTTTATGATAGGTCACCGAAAATAATAAATAGTAACTTACTTGCATTTTGTTTATGACTTTCCACCCATCTTCAACCCCTTTTACTTTAACAAGTACAGTTTGCGAAGGAAGAAGTAGTTGGTCAAGGATTTCTAAACTACCTCTTCGATATATTATTGATTCTAAGCTCATTTTTAGTTAAAAAAAATTATTTATCTTATAAAATTCTTGTGAACCTTAGTTTCTTAATAAAATGACCAGTTTGACGTACGTCATTAACCAAATAAACATCGAAAAAATTAACAAATAGAAATATAATATAAAATACCTGCTATAACATTACGTACCACGGGAATAAAATCTTATTAATAAGAATTCTCTTGTTGATATAGCTTTTTATATTTTAGGACCGTAATAATAAATATTAAACAAGCTTTTGAGTATACAATAATTAATATTTTTGATTTTATATTTTATTTAAATTATTGTTATTATTCTCCACAACATTAAAATTACTTCGACATTAATTCTAAATTTGTTTCTTGTCATTAATTGTAATAAGTGTTATATTTTTATTAAAGAATATATTATAAATACTAGACATTTTTACCTGATTACTTAATAATTACAATGAAAAAGATTGATTATTTTTCAGAAATTTTGTGGAATGTATATGATATTTTATTTAAATATATTACTATATTATATATTATTTCAATTGTAATTGATAATTATCTTTTTCAGCAATGCAATATTAATCAAATGTGCAATTAATTATCCGTTATAATTTTTTCAACAAGAAGAATCAAATAAAAAAAATGCTACTACTTACTACTTCGTGTACATATACATAATGTACGTTGAATATAAAAGTAAAAAATTTATACGCAATTAAAATTGGTTTTCATGATTTTATTTATATGAAATCCACACTATATTATATTTTCTGGTACCTAAAGGTCCTAAATAGTTTCTATTTTTTTATCTAATTCTCTTGATTTGCAGTTACCGATCGTTGACAGGAAATGGCACCATTAAAATAGTCTATGACCTTTTTAATTTCCGCCCGGCATTGCTAAGAGACGCATCGTCATTGCACTGTGTTTCTAGAAGAATTTCCAGGTGTTTTGCGGAGTAAGGCAAAATGACTTTACCACGAGTTTTCTTGGATGTAACTGCTGATAATGCTGTTCTAGGAAGAATTGTTATCGAGGTGAGATTTATTTTTTATAATTAGCCTGAGATTGTCATTCCGGCCGGCGTGATATAGTCGACCACGCTATTTTTTAGAACTGTTCATTGGAGTTTTTATGACTGTTCTAGGATAGTAAGATCGGCTTTTATTGAAGTAAGATAAAAATAGTTATTTTAGTATAATTATTTATGCATATCTGGATTGCCTGGAGTTGTCCTCATAAAATATGTAGGTAATACGGCTATGTATGTTTGTACTTGTGTATGTATATATATTTAGTTAGTCACAATTAACTTTGACCAAGTTTACTTTGCGAAGGTCAAATCCTCCAAAGACCTTGATTGCTATTAGTATAATACGGCAGATTTACAACATTTAACCTTTCTTAATAGCAATTTTGTATTATACCGCAGACTGATTTTGAAAACTGGCGTCTAACAGCGAATTATTAGCCTAAGTAAGCTATATGATTTCGACAATCCTTTCAAACATTTGATTTTTATTTATAAAGCTTTGATTATATTAAAGAATTATATAAAAAAAAATGAATTTAACTACTGATTACTAACATGATATTTTTCTGTTTCAGCTAAGATCAGATGTCACTCCTAAGACCTGTGAAAATTTCCGAGCCCTTTGTACCGGTGAAAAGGGCTTTGGTTACTTAGGTTCCACCTTCCACCGTGTTATTCCCAATTTTATGTTGCAAGGTGGTGACTTTACAAACCATAATGGCACTGGTGGAAAATCGATCTATGGTGAGAAGTTTGCTGATGAGAACTTTGTCCTGAAGCACACTGGCCCAGGTGTTCTCTCCATGGCTAATGCTGGTCCTAACACCAATGGCTCTCAATTTTTCATAACTACTGTGAAGACCTCCTGGTTGGATGGAAGACATGTTGTCTTTGGAAATATTGTTGAAGGCATGGATGTTGTAAAGCAAGTAGAGGCCTTGGGGTCTCAATCGGGCAAGCCTTCGAAAAAAGTTGTCATTGCTGACTGCGGCCAGCTTCCCTAAGCTAATTCCGTAATGTTTATATAAATGAATGCAATATTTTAAGTTTAATGTAATGTCCTTTCAACTATTACCTTCCGAGTCATGAAAATGTAACATTTTAAAGTTAACTAAGGGTCATTCCAATTATACCATAAATTTATAACTATGCTCTAGGTCGCAAACTAGCAATTGCATTTACTTCTACACATTGTTTATTCATAATAAATTAACTTATATACATATTTGCATTTTCAATTGTACACTATTCCTGAAGTTTTCCTATTCAAGTATTTAAAATGTAAGAAAGCTACATTTTATCAGTAAATTGTTGTATTTAATTTTGGTAATAAAATACAAAAGTAATACACTTAAAAAAATTCCTAGTGTAATTTTCATGATTTATTTGTAAGATGACCATTGTGACAAACGGCGTATAAAAATATTGAGCAACATTTTTTGCTGGATATAGTCAGAGTAGGCTAAAGAGTACACAGTTTACCAGTGTGCAAAGATTTTTGTACTTCTCTTACAGAGTGGGAAAATTGGGGTAATTAATTGATAAAATATGTTAATACCTCCATGGTCATGGTTTTAAACGTCGCCCGCAATTACCGTTTGATTTTTCATTTTATTAGTAGATGTCAGCAGTGTCAGCAGTATGTATATAATATGATTCAATGTAGACAATTTCTTTTTCAAAACTTAATTCTGACACTCATCAGATGAAATTAATGTATCTATGCTATTTAGTATTTTCCGGTATCTGTTAAAACATCTGTTTTTGTCATTCGATCGCTATTCAAAAGCGTAATATATTGTAGCGCCAGGCCATTGAATTATTATACGTTATTTTATCAATTAAAATATTAATACAGTGTAAGTTATTGGATTTATTGATTATTCATGTCTTATGCCACTTATCTATAATAATTGAAGAACAAAGCTTAACATTTCATAGTTCATGTATGATAATGTTTTCAGTTTATTACAAGATGTTCTTAACTTTCTTATAACAGGTAAAAGAAAAAATAAAATAAATAAAGGGTAAAGGTATATTTAAGTTAACAGTCTCAATTTTGTCTACGAATAAATATTAATTATTAGAATTATAATATTAATAAATAAATATTAGAACCAATTTAAAATAAGTAGTATGATAATAAATAAGCAAAGATTAACAATTTTTTCATTCGCTCCAGAACCATAATTGCAGAGGGAGGTTGTGCAGCAAGAAGTACACGCGTACAGTTTAGTTCTTTCGCCGATAACTATGCACCCGGGTTCGCAGTGCTTTGTACAATTACGTTCAAGGGCCCACATCTTGAGCGCGGTTGTGGAATTTTCCGTGGAAGTAGTGAAGGAGAATCTTTTTACCTGTATATAAAGACAAGAAGAATAAATATCAAGTCATATTAACTTTATTTATTTTGCAATAAACAGTGGTTAGGTCAATAGGTCCAAAATGCACATACTTTATCTACTTCAAGTATAGCTAGAGATAAGTACTTAATGATCAATATACGTACTCAAACATCTCGAGAAATGTTGACAAAAGTACACTTCAAGGCCACCCCTCCTAACTATACATAAAACTTGGTTTATAAGTTTAAACACGAAAACATATGAGAGTAACGCACATTTTGTTAAATGAAAAAATTATCTCGTATGTATTTAATATTTAAAAAAGATATTGTACCATACACATTCTTCGGTCATTTTGACATTTGTGTATTAGCGCAGAGTTGTTATGGTGCCGCAGGTCAGCGCATTTGTCCTCCGGCACCTCGGCGAGGCATTTGTAGCACCATAACTCATTATTTGGTCGTGCTGCAGCTGATGTCACATGAACACTGTCTCGCAGCAGGTCGCACTGTTTTTCTGTAAGTAATTATTGTGAAAAATTAATAATCTTACAACGTTGAAATTTTTAGGTCTAATTCTACAGGTATTTCTCTGAAGACTAAGTCATTAAAAGAATTGAAGTAATTCGTCATAAGAAGTCAGATTGAGTTTACTATGAAAACCAATATGAGATTTTGTAAAGATTAAGTTGAAGTAGATGAGATGTTTAGTTGTCTAATTATCAATTTCTAAAAAACCTACTGTACTTTCAGCTTATAAATAAAGTACTATGTACAAATATAATAGATATTAATAAAATAAAAAGGAGAGTAAGTTTTTCATACTGAACATAATAAGTAAAACATTCAAGATATATAAAAATAAAGATTATATGTACAAAGTCAAAAAAGAATAAGGATAAAACTTGTAGAACTTGTAAGTAGCACGTGTGAATAGGACAAAAATAACATAATTATGTTAAAAATTACAAAATGTGCTTCCATCAATTGAAGGTGAGTACTTGGTGGATAAAATTAAATGGTTATGAAGTAAGTGAATAAAAAAATAACAGTATACGAATAAAAAAAAATAACAGTATACGTAATCATCGTTTTATTGAAAGCATTCTTGCATTTTTTTTGGATGTATTGTTATAAAAAATGCACATACCATAGAGAAGCGTTTTACGTTTAAGG
The DNA here is from genome assembly GCA_018245475.1 of Pharmacophagus antenor. Lineage (NCBI taxonomy): Eukaryota > Metazoa > Arthropoda > Insecta > Lepidoptera > Papilionidae > Pharmacophagus > Pharmacophagus antenor. The sequence continues at coordinate 3,156 of DWQX01006473.1, read as the reverse complement.
ATAAAGGATGGTTGTTAAAGCTGGCCACTTGCATGCGTATTTTTATAACAACTTTCAGATGATGCAATGAAATTTAATGAAGACGAATAATAGTTAATAAACATTGTTTCGACATACCTTGGATGAACAATGACAGCAAGAGAAGTATCAGACAGCGCATGATGTTTGTAATGTACAGAGCGCATGATCCAGCATCTGTATCGATTTGATCTTGCTGCGACCTGTTGCTGTTCCGGGCTAGCCCCGCCCACGGCACCCTGCCCCCCAACCACTCCACATCCTTCAAGGTCCAACAGAGCACTCCGCAGAAAACAATCCCAACTTTCCGAATTCTTAAGAAAATTAAAAAGTTCTACGCTGTTTTTCGTGTATACCGACTGTTACCATTACGTAAAGATCATATATACATAATTCTATGAATAATATAATATAATTCTATGAATTTTAAGTGTTAAAAATATTAATAATTATATATATATGAAAAGTCACCTCGATTTAGTTCTCACTACAAGATCGGACTTAACTTATAATGATCAGCTGTTTAAGACCAATGTCCCATTCAGATTAAGATATAGTTGTAATGTATGACTTTTTTTTGATGGTGACAGACTCACTTAAGGAAGATAATTATCGTTCCCGGTTAAATAATTTTGATCTCTTTGATATTTTAATGTCAGGTCAATTGCATTTGTTTATTTCAAATTGTTTACAATTGATTAGTGTAAAACAGAAAGACACTACGAATTTATGAAAGATAAATACGTACAACGTATTTATTGGTTTACAGTTGCAGTCGCATATCTGATGTCAATCCATTTTGTTGTTTAATTAAATTATTGTTGCAGATGTATTATTTTGCTGTCTCAATATTTTAACTTTTTTCAACATTTAATAAAATCTATACCTACTATGTATGCCTGAAGACGGAAACTTATTAGAATTCACCGAAAATATTTTTACGAAACATTAGGTTTATTTATCCAACACGTGCGCCGAAAAACCGTAACTCCGGTGGGGACCAGTAGAGTGGATGAACCACGCGTCCGTGAAATTTATAACCTATCTACTTAGCCAAACGTATTATTTAAAAATAAATACATGATGTCGTTAAAAAAGATTAACAGGTCTTAGATAAACAAACCTCTGTTTAATTTTTATCCTGTTCAAATATAGGTACTATGATTAAATGCTTTGTAATTATAAATTTGAATTTCGGTAAACACATTTCGTGAACAATCTCAACTCAACAAGTAACATAAGGCGTCTGAGACTGTGTGAGTTTAGGATGTGCGTGTCGTGTACAGAATACACACTATATTGGCGTGAACTATAAAAAGGAGTTGAAAAAAGAGAGAATGAAGATAGAATCAAAGTAAATATTTGCTATTAATCCCTTACGGAGTAAGCTTTAAAGTAAGACTATTATCCGTGCGTATCATCAATCAGTCTTAGTACTGAAAACTGTTACGCGCGGGCGGTAAAAAAGGAATCTTATGCGTCTTGATCTTAGTACTCTGACGTTCTTAGTGAAGATATTAGTAAGGAGCAGTTTTATATTTGCAGGGTATTAATGTTTTAGATAGTTATTCTATTAATTATTAAGTAGTTTATATAAACGGTTTTACTAAAATAGTGACTTAGTAGATAACATAGTAATCTATCATAGTTGTCGAAGATAGTGCCTTTGAGTGTTAGGTCTTCAAAGATAATTATAGTAAACTATTACTAGGTATATATATATATATACACATGTGCGTGTCATAGTCAAGTTTTAACATGCGATGAGGTGGTAAATAAAATAGTATTGCAGTGATAACCTTGCACAAAGTGGATATGAAGTCGTCGGTCATATTTTAGACACTTCAAAAGCATGGTATCAAGTATGTTCTTTTACTACCAACAGGTACAACAACGTTTCTTCTGTCGAAGACAACAAAAGATCGGGGCGGCCGCGTGCTGTTAGAACTACAAAGACTGTTAAAGCTGTTAAAACGAGAATACGTCGAAACCTCGTTAGAAAGCAAAAAATCTCATTGCAAGAAATGAAGATTCTCGCCAAGACTGTCGCGTATTATAAAACAAGACCTGAAGCTTGTTGTTTATCGTCGATATACAGGACATGCCCTAAATCAATCTTTACAGTTACAGTGGTTCGATTAAAACGCGATCTGACGCGATACGCAGGCACAAAAGAAATGAATGAAAGGCACAAAAATATCCTAAAAAAATTTCACGAAGAACACTACAATAATAATAAGCAAAATGATGAAGTGTACGCTCACAGTTCTATAGAAGTTGCTCAAGTGGTCAGAATACCTTTCTGCAGGATGATAACCACATTGTACTAACGTGGTTATCATCCTGCGTCATTGCTGTTTTGGTGGGGCGTGTATTATTAAGGAGTCACAAAAGTACATTTTTGTAAAAAAGGAGTGAAAACTTCAGAAAAAGTATACAAAGATACAATCTTGAATCGTGTTGTAATACCTCTCAGCAATACACTTTTTAAAAATGTACCGTAAATTTTTCAGCAGGATTTTGCACCTGGTCACAAGGCATGAACTATCCTAGCCTGGTTTGAAACGTTCCGGACTTTATAAAGAGCTGAGGACTCGTCCTCATCTAGACCAGACCTTTGCGAAGAGAATTATTTTTTGCTGAGACTAATAAATATGTAGGTAAAAATTTTAGTACTATTACATTACTTCATAAAAAAATGCATTAGGATTTGTAACAGAACTTATATATATACGTATTATTAAAAAGGATTCACAGTTTATTATTTTATTGATGTTATCAGAGTGAACAGAATGTTTAAAATCAAACTCAAATAAAACGTAATTTAACTTTTAATTACTATGTGTTTAGATGAAAGCGGAGTAATTTCCGTGAGAGAGAAATGTAGCTTTCGCTTTAGGAAAAGAACATTCGATCCAGCAAGAATAAAATTTAATAAATATATTTTTACCACTGAATTTATCGAAATGAAATAAAAATTAATGAAAATATGTTATTATATGTTATTTCATAGCATTATTTAATTATAGTAGGAAAAACTAGATATTTTATCGTTTTTTTCATCTTTATTTAATTTGGGGTCTTTATCTTAAAGATATGCCGTCCCCATCGTAACTTCTATATACAATAAAATCAAAA
>DWQX01006472.1:0-11303 GCA_018245475.1 Pharmacophagus antenor | reverse complement strand
ATCAAAAATATATCTCTGAGCAAAGAGGATAATTCTAAGCGAGCTACCTTGCCTGCATTGACATCCGTTATGGTGGATTGAATACTCGAGTGTTTATTTTTGGTCATCATAATGTACATTTGTTTCAGCGTACTGAACAGGAGCCCGGAGCGCCTCGTAAAGGAGATAATTCTCGTAGACGACTTCAGCGATAACCGTGAGTGATTTATTTCATTCTTTCATTATTACATATATTTTTTTTTGTATTTTTCATGCATATTTTACAGTTTCTCAGCTAATAGCTGGTAAAATTCACGCTTTTACGGCATTTCCCCAAGTAAATGAGTGTCAACTTGCAAAAATTCGCCAACTATCCTGCAAGTATTTAATATTGCCGCTTTTTGTTGTTGGATGTAGGTGTGTTCCGCCAGACCTAAAAGTTTTAGAGCAGACTATTCCTGTAGATGACATAATTATAGACACCACGTATACATTTTCTTATTTCCATATTATTATTATTTCATATATTTTTGAATTTTATAATTATTATTTTCCTTGCCACGTGGGCCGTATACGACCGACTCTGAAATTTCCGTTGAAAAAAATTTTGATCGCTAGTTTCCTAAAATAATTATTTTGAAGTCTTAAATAATTACAAACGACTATGATCCATATCAAAATGTTAATTGTAAAATACTAAACGATTGACATAGTTGCGCCTGACAAGACCGTCAAGTGAAATATATTCAAAAAACACCCCGGCAATGAACCTGTTGAATATTCGTTATAATATTTTTGCTAGAGACAACAACAAAAAAAAATTAAAACAAAAAACCTCAAATGCATATTAATGTATGGAAGTTTTTATCGAAGCTCGTTTCCGTCAAAATGGCCGGTACCGTAAATCTAGTGTTAAATATTAGTACTATAATACTGCGGCTGAAACACAAACCAGATTCGGAATGGTGGATTTATACACGTCACTCGCAAAGAGACCGCAAGGGATTTATGTACAGACTTGGAAATATTAATCTGAGACGGTTTGCGGCATTAACGGGCGGCCACTAAAATCGGATAATATTGTCGGAGAGAAGGCACGTTTGCCAGTGCTGCTCTGATATATACATAAATGTCTTGTTTTAAAATGATATATACAACATTAAATTAACATAAATTTCTCATTTATTTATGCACACAAGAAGAGAACAAAATTATAAATACAGTTCAATAATGATTAAGTACAAAACCACTACTTATACTAGTACTGTAATTAAATTTCTTCCAGTAGACCCGAAATGGGAAATCTTTTAAATTTTTAAATTTAGAAAAACTACAATAGGAGGGATAATAACGATTTTAAACTTCCGCGATCTGTATACATTATATTTTTTTTTTCTGCCTAACGACCACAACCGATACAACTCGCGCCGGAACATCGTGGAATATTAGGTATCATACCTGGTGAATATTTACGAGATGTAGATCTGAAAAAATATTAGGAGGTGTTATGCTCAAACGGTTGATTATTTAAATTAAAACTGGAAACTTTATCGATTGTATCACCTTTGTTCTAACAAAATATAAATTAAAATTCTACTGAGCTAATTAAGACCTTACCATGTCTTAGAAAGTCATGTTAAGCACAATACTCCTGTTTCTGCTTCGTGGTTTTATTGATGCCTACGCTATGCCGTAATCTCTTTCTCACTGTAAAGGTGTTTTCAAAGTTATGCAAAGTGAAACGCAATCATAAAATGAACAATGTCTCGATTAATAATTTTTCACATTATATAATTACGCCCCGGCCATGCGAGAACGGTAGGACCGAAGCTACCGTTTGGTTTCTTAAGTTTCATGCATTGTTCGTAGGACAATAGCGTGACTACGTACACGAAGCTAATCGTCGAATTCGTAGCAAGTTAATATGAAAGCGAGTCAATGTTTACACACTATGTTATTCCATTACGGCTTCACGGCTCGTAAAGTTTCTCTCTTTCAATATTCTGATAGAATCAATAGTCTACTCCGTGAATGTGACTTACAAAATTGAATTTTAAATAGGGGTTAATACAGTCGATCCTTCATGGAATAACACTTGAGTATATTGCAGTTCCTTGATCAAATTGAAACGAATTTTATATACGTTCTTTCATCTAGGAGTTTTCGTATGTTTTTTTTAAATCCAAATTCATTATGTTAACATTTCGATTTAACAGTCATAATGAATTTAAGGCTCTCTTGTTATAAATGGATATATTAACATTTTTAGAAGCGACGCTTTCGCATACATTCGTATATCAGACGGCGTTTCAAGTGAGGAAAAAAACTTTCAAAGAATTTCCCTAATGCTCATTGAGCGGTAAATAATCGGAATATCTCGAATTTATCAAGCGGTAGGGGAAATCGCGAAATGGAAAAATATTTGACGTACCACGAATAAGTACGTTCACGCGAGAAAATGTGCCTTGGAGTTATATACCGCGCGTATTATTACGGATTCTTATCGTGTCTTTTTTACCTCGATAAAATTTAACCAAAAGTAATACAATCTCTTTTTTATGCTATTTCTTTGAAATTGTCCAATATCATTTCAGCAATCTTAAGACAATTGAATAATATCAAAATAATATTATTAAACGCTGTCACTTGATGACTGAATCAATTTATATAATTATAAGTAAGAAATTACATCGTCAGACAATTCGCGAGCGGCTTTATTTAGTACAAGAACATCTGTTCAGTGGCCCATATTCAGTCATACATACAACCAATAGGAAAACTTGAATTCCATCATCATTAAACTTGAGCTTTTAATAACGAAAAAATATGCGGACATGTCTTGAGAAAATCATTGATTTAGTCATGAGTCCTTACTAATAACACGGCTATAGTTGCGCCGGAAAACAAGCGCTACCTAGTGGTATTGTCCAGTCTACGAATGTGACACATGCGGTAAGAGTCATGGTTCAACTACCGCCGTCAAATGTCTACTGGGAATTGTACATACGTTTTGATTTATATATTATATATGATTGATGATTATATATGATAAAATTAAATGTACTTCTCTCTTTACATCTAATACCTATTTATGTATGGACCGCAGCTATGTCTTCACACATGTATGGGAGATTTACATCAGAGATGAGATACCCGATATAGATTTGACCGTCTGACCATCTCGTTCGTTGACAGCCGACGATGGGGCTTCCCTGCGCGCCATCCGCAAAGTGCGCGTCATTCGGAACGCGAAGCGCGAGGGCCTCATGAGGTCCAGGGTGCGCGGCGCGGACGCGGCCACGGCGCCCGTGCTCACGTTCCTCGACTCGCATGTGGAATGCAACGTCCACTGGCTGGAACCGCTGCTGCAGAGGATAAAAGAGGTAAGTGGGAAAAAGTCCAAACCTATGCTGTTTACGTCGCCGGACTACGTACCAATAGGTTGACTTCCTCATTTCTATTACAAATGGCTAAGGAATTTTGACTGCCTCCGTTTCGATCCCGCCTGGCTACATACCACCCTCAATGTCAATCTGTCATCTTTAGCCATTTTCATTTCACATCAGGCGTAATTAAGTTGAAGTGTTAGGCAATTGCAGATAAAAATATAGATTTAATAAAATTCAAACTTCTGACCGATCCAATGACAGACAAACATATCAACGCACAGCTTAAAATTCTGGTCTTCGAAACGTGAAATATGAAGGGTGTGTTTTTTTTAATTTGTTAATATCCACTAAGAACGACTGGTTCACATTTAAGGGAAGTTTTTTTTTAAATTTTATCCAAAAGGAAGGAAGGGGGTATTTAAATTTCAATTAAACTTGTAACTATTTTATTCTTTAAAACGGTGTTCAGCGAAAATTGTTACACATAGTACTTGAATATTGGTACACAAAATTAATATTAATTAAAAAAAAATAATACCTTTTTATTGTTTTCATTATTTATACATTTTTAAAGTTGTCAGTATTTATTCATTTCTGTAAAATTCAACCATTTATTCGTCCATCTAAAATTTCCTTTAGAGTTTCTTGTACGTAGCAACGGTACATCTGCTCGTAAACGTTTCCCTAACTGTTATTTAATGCGACAAACGCTCATATAAATAACTTTGTAATCAGCATTGACACCCGGCCTATATGTAAATATCGTATCGTATACCAGTTAAAGGATATAAGATGTATAGTGTGTACATACATTGTACTCTTGAATATACAACACGATAAAGATAAAGATATAAATAGTAAAAATCACATCTTGTTATATATTTCAATGGAAGAAAGTATTTACGTAATAGAACATATATGCGCGCCCTTGATTAACTAGTACATTAAATATCAGGACGTTCTCCCGATTACATAGTCACTTTGTATCAAAAAAAAATAACATTTAATACTTAACGTGGAAAACCACATTCGAATTTGCAACATAGTAAAATCGACAACACTACGAGCGAAACGGTTGTGGCTTAATACCAAAATACATAAACAACTCGCATGTCATTGTATAGAACGTAAAATACCTAGTATAATATCAGTACTCAATGTTACAAGCGATTAGTTAGTGCTTAGACGTTACCGTCTTTACAATGTTGCTTTGTTAAGTCAAACGATAGTATTTCATTTTGTAAAGATAACGAAACCTTTTTGTTGAAATTAACTTAAACTTTTTAACAAAGTGTTACAACCCTAGATAAAAAGCGCCATAAACAGATTTGCATTTGATTTTTATTTCTTTTTATACTGCCTCTAGCAATATTGTTTTATTTTATTGAGAACCATAAAAAAAATTAATTTAATAATGTTCAAAATTACTACACTCTCGAAACGAAAACGATACAAATGTCCAAATATGAAGTGTTAATGACATCGTGAAATGGACTAATAAAAAAAAAACTTCGCGATACTTCTGTTTTTATTAATGCAGGAACACGTCTATAACTATGATTACTGGACGAACAGATTCAATCATTAACAGTAATTTTTTTCACATGGTATTATAAAAAGATATACGCATATATTACTTCATACTTTTCTTAAGTACTTATGGCAGCAACGCTTTTACTTTAATTACTTTCGTAATCGTCAAATTATAAAGCATGCAAAGGTCTAACCATATAATTTATTCCGCTTTCACCGCTACATTATAACATATAAATGTAAGTCTCGTGTCAGTCGAATGTGTCTCATAATACGCAAAAGAATAAGCATTCATCCCGTTACAATATTGTGTTAATTAGTTTATTAAAATTGACATAAAAGAGTTAAAGAATAACCCGTGTATATCAACGTATGTGTCTAGCCTTGAATCATAGTTACAACCGATTTTGATCCGGTTTTTTTTTTATATTTGAAAGGTATCGAAATGAAAAGTGTTATCAGATATTTTAGCTGAAGGATTCCTCACTCTTGTACTTTCTGGGATGGGTGATTTAATGTCATACACGTTATAGACTTGTTCGCCTTGTAGGTTATTTAAAATTATAAGATGTTTCACTACAATATCTACCTAATGGAAAAAAATTGGTTTTCGTAATGGCTTTGTAAATTCATTTCATTATCGTAGTGTCATCTGTTGACAGAATGTTTAACTGTTCACTAATGTGTACAACTTGTGCAATTAGTATAAAGACTTGTATAATTTGTACTATCGAGTATAAAATCATTTGCATAATTGGTCTGCCTTAACGGACATTGCTTACACTTTCGGCAAAAATACGAGAATCGAAGAAGCGAAAAAAATTTTGTTTTTGATTTTTATCTTTATTAGAAATACCCGTTTATCATTAATTTTTGATAACCCCTCGTACTATCAAATCGTCATGCAGAAAAAACATTGAGGAATCTTTTTTCAATTATTCCTTTGTTTCAGATTATATCATTTAAGATAAAAGATATTGTGCAAGTGATCTTATTCAGTGAAAGGTAGATTTGTCCAAAATTATATTGTAATTACTGTCGCGACTTGGAAAGCTCGTCGAAAATAAACAGACCTGTTGAATAGATTTGTCATACATTTGCAGTTACATATACGTGTGATGCAAGAGGCAGAGAATGCAAAAATAAAGGAAGGCAGCTTGCGTGGGTCCCTTTATATACAAAATTAAAATTTTGGAGGTCGATGACCCGGAAGTACGTCGTAGAACGTTCAGAAACAACGCAGACCAAAGACAATCCTGGTTTTTGGACTGCGTGGCGGTATAGTTATCCGTAACAATTTGTTATTTTTTGGAGACTCTGCTACCGCCTACAGCTTTTTAAGTCTGTAAATAACAATGCAGGCACTCGTTCCCTCCGTTTTCGGAACGTTTTTGACCGACCGGTGACCTGTGGAATAACTTTACAAGTGTCACTTGACACAGAAAAAGCAGTATTGCGTCGACTCATATTTATTTTTACTTCATTTCATTTCATTTATTCTTTTAACATGTTTAGTTTTAGAATTTGAATCCATAAAAAATATAGTAAACTCTGTAGCGCATTGGCTTATCGCTTGTTTATAATACAGTGGTGCTATGTTCACGTCAGTATATGAGTTGGAATGGTGGTAATTTTTCTTTAAAATGCGTCTCTCATTTAAATGGTTGTCTGCAACCCTAACAACAATGCTATTTTCCGACATTCGTATATCAAAACTCTGGTTCCAGTTATTTTTTTTATAAAATTTATAAAAAAAAATAATTTATATTAATTCAAGCGCTCCTTTGCGACACTCTATGACTAAATAATACAAAAAATATTTTGCTTGTTTCTACTTTGTTTAATCGCCAATATTACGACTGAAATACAATCTCAACACCTTTCGCCACTGCACGTGGCATAATCTGTTAATATCACGGGTTCTGTAATATAATATATAGATATTATAATTTTTGGTTTATTTTAAAAGTTATTTCGTATCTCTTACTCGTGAATCGGACCTTTTAAACAGACTGCCATCTAGCGGCAGCTTAAATACAATACAAGGGACCTTTTATTTCATAGACCTAAACATGTAATTGTTTTTTATGTAAAATAAAGTGAGTCATTCATTCATTCATTCTCTTCAGCAGTCTCGCTTTTCTAACACTATACCACGTGAGAAAGACAATTTCTGCGTGCATTAGTTACATAACGCCACAATCGACGAACGTTGCCGACCGCTGCCACGTTTCCTGCATTTATAAACTCATTTCATCCGATGGCAAATGCAGGCGGCGCTTTGTATCCGTTAATGCGCGTCTTAGAGCCGTGAAACTGCAAAACGCGTAATGCGACAGGAGTGGGGGATAGAAAAAATTTTCAATCGATTAAGACTTCAATTTCTTATATTAAGTGTCAAATAATACATTTTGACTAATCGTGAGTCTGCCCGGAACATAACGCCATTATCGCAACAGATAGACATTAACAAAATACACAATACCTCATTGTGCAATTATTCAAACGGCTTCCTTTAGATTGACACTAGATTTTCATACTTTTCTTGTCGAGTCTGTTGTAATTTTGTGCATTATCGTATTCCTACTTTTACTCTTTTATGGTAGGTGGTATAAAAAAAAATTAAAATCAAACATTATTTAGGGATGGTCCGTCAAAATGACCGGTTCGGCAAATCTAGTGTTAATGTAGCAAATTACGAACTTAATTGATATGGAAGACGGTAAATTAGTAATGGCCGATAGAGCCGTAGCGTTAGTAGGGCACCCAAATTAATTCAAATCAATTAGAGCACTGTTCCTTGCGCTGCAGTACTCCATTGTTACATATTTTACCGTTGCTCGGGTGATCGCAATTTTTAATTTGTCAGCGCACTTCCTTTGTCCCAGTTGTTCGCTTACGGCTTACTAATAGAAAGTTATTATAGAAGAGACATTTTTAAATTATTTTTCGCTGAGCATTAAATATTTATTTTATTTAAATCTTGAAATAACCGTTATTTTACTAACTTTAGTGAACACACGTAAAGCAGTATGTGTATAAAAATAAAAAAAATTGAGGAAGTACTTATTAAATGGTGCATGAGCACACCATGTCGCTCCTAGATGGCAAAGACATGCGTTAAACCTCCAATATCATTAGTTTTACGTTCAAAAAAAGATATGGTTTGTATAGTTACAGGATAATCAAGAAATATCAAATACACTTTATTGCACAAAAGGACACATTTGAGTCATAATAGGATAAAGGCATTTTGTTGAGCGTACTACAATAAAGTGCCAAGTTACAGCGCGTTTCGAAATGGCAAAAGTTACATATTAATAACCTTGCGAGATATAGGGTGATGAATCCTCCGACATTTGCTGACTAATTATAGATAGATTCGCTCATTTATCTCTATAATTCCTAATCTGCCCGATAATTTTAATTAGTTTTAATTCACAGATTCTATTGTAGTTATTTTACGAAAGATAGTTTAGCTGCCCCCTCGGCGTGATTTACAGCTTGCCTTTTAACACGCAGGTTACGGGTTCCGCTGCTGGGTTCGAAGAAGTTTGCGCTTAGTCTTTTCGACGACTATTACAGCTTCATCTGAACTGATTCACGAATCCGGTGATCCGTGAGCTCGTTCCGGGTTCGATGCCGGAGCTAAGTAAATAGTGGATTGGTCGGTGGCGGGGATTTTTGAACCCGCACTAGCTACCACTTTCAATATCAATCTGCCGCCATTACAGCATTGCTGTATTCCGGCAGTCATACACTTGACATAATCTGAGAGACTGACATATTCTGGGTGAACACCCTTTACCATTTACGTCCCCCTCGCATAATGTTAAATGATAACATTATGTGTAATTGGGGTCAATAGTTAGCCCAAAGCTGATAAAATTAAAAAGAATACGCATGCAATATTTTAAATTCATAGTTTTGTACTATAATGATTCAGTGATCACTTAACACACTTAAGGCTTCAACACCTTTTGCTTATCGACCGTGCTCTTTCATTTTGTCGGAAGTATGCGCGTATAACTTACGTTTGTTGTTTTAACAAATGGCACAAATCGTTATCCACGGTCTAATTGACACTTAACACCACGTGTCAATTGAGGTCAAGTGTTAGCCCATTGTCGGTAAAAAAAATTGCCAAATGTAAAGAAGACAATATGGCATTTTATGTAAAGTGAATGTAGGATGCATTTTTATAATAATTTGAACTACTCTATGCTCTTGTTACAATAGTTTCCAATATATTTTTAAAAATAATTAGTCCAAACAAAGCTTTGACTTTTTTGTTCTTTGACAGCTTTACAATTTCATTCTAAAAATTTTCTATTTGTAATGATACAAGTTTCACTGAATTTGGCTTTATATACTCTAGGTATCAATTCATTAACTGTTTAATCTATCTTCGTCGAATATATGTTTTTGTTAATAAAGATTATAGTTGTATCTCCTGTCACCATATCACATATTATTTATTCTGTAATGGTATTAAAAATAACGGGATAATTTTACTATTTAATCATTTTCTTTTGTCATTTAAATGCCAGTGTGCTGTGACCCTAAGTCAGACAGTGACGGGACGTGACTGGCACGCTAATGTCAAGGACTGAGTGGCGTGACGCTCTTGCGCGTTAACCGTTCTATTTTCAAAAAGCAGTGTTTCTCAGAATTATTTAAACGATTCCATTTTCAAATTGCGCGCCGAAATTGAGTGTAGCGAACGTATTTCGAAATTCAAATATTTCATATTTTAGAGAGATTAAGCATTTGCCATGTAGCACAAAGGTTCTTGGTTGGATTCCGAATCCCTGCATAACTAATGGATTATGGGTATTGTTAAAATTTTTGAACCCGCTTTGCTACCTACTTACTACTCTCGATACTACCCTACGACCATAACAGCATTGCTATCTTCCGGCAGTCATACATAAGAGTTAGAGTATTCTGGCGAATCACGCTTCACCATTTGCAACCCCATTATCACGAAACATCATGTATCAATGGAGATCAAATGCTACCCTTGGGCCAATCGAGAAAAACTAATAACATTCTTTTACCAATAATTTCACTACCATAAATCCAATTAAACTGTAAGCCAGTATTTTACAGTGTAACTGTTAAACAATATTTTAATATATTTTTCAGTGTGATGCTCGGAACATTTAAAATGATAATACGTATATCATTTTTCTACTATATAATAAATATCCCAGACATTTTGCACACTTGGTACTCTGGTCCCTGTATAGGTAGCCATGCACCTGTAGTATGGGTTATCAGAGACCGATAAAAATATATAGTTATGTTTTAAATAAATAATATAATATATATAATCGACCAGATACAGAACAAACACAAATGTTTATCACATGTATGTTTGTCCTAAACGAGAATCGAACCCGCGGCTCCTGGTGTAGGAGGGAGGGAGTGGTTACTACCATTACACCAAAGGGCCAGTCAATATATATATACCTACTACAAGTGAATTGTTGTAGTCTAAATTGAACAAGAGATCGTAAACTTTGAGAGCTTTATTATTGGCGCAATGGAGCTTTACGCAATTGCACCATTAAAGCCGGACTAAATTACGTGTTGCCACAGAGCAGATGTAACGGCGTGGCATACTTGAAAAAGTTCAAGCGTCATTACGGATAAAGCTGCTTCATCGCTTCTATTTCGTTGCTTTTATTGGAGCTTGAATTTTCAACACATTCATCCGACGATACGAGTTTTGGCAATTATAATGATATCTAAGCGTTTTTATTGATGAGATATATTATAGTATTTTTCTTAGCAATGCTCTACCCGCTTGCCTTGTAACGCGGAGGTCCCGAGTTCGATTCCCGGGCCACAAGAGTAGTGGAGTCTGGTTTGTGGTACGGTTTTTCGAACCCGCCAAGCTAGCTACCACTCAATGTCAATCCGCCGCCATAACAGCATTGCTGTGTTCCGGCAGTCGTAAATTTGACAACCAGATGTATTCTGGACGAACACGCTCCACCATCTACGGCGTCATTGTCACTTATCATCAGGCGAAATCGAGGCCAAGTGTTAGCCCATAACCGATAAAAAAAAAATTTCATCGGGAATGAACTAACTCTTGACGTCTATTGGCAAGTAATTGTACAACAATTCGATAAGCACGACAAATTGGCGGTAACGAAGAGAGCGGGTGCAACGATGCGACATTACGTCACGTTGGTTGGCATTTGGCTGTTGTTTGAATAGAAATATCGATGTGCATTCGAAGGTAATAAGCGTTAACATATCTTTACGCTCCTCTCAAATTTCCAATGCATATTTTAGACTGTATTTTATATTCCAAGGCCATATGAAATACAACACTTCTTGAATATATTACATAAATAGATTTTTTTCTCGATGCTGCAGTTTTTTTTT
>DWQX01006471.1:0-11304 GCA_018245475.1 Pharmacophagus antenor | reverse complement strand
CTAGGTACCGTTAGAATTTTTGCAGCGTCTCTGCAAGCAAATAATTAATCATGACATAAAGAGTTTGTCAAGCGCATTTTATCGTCACTTTATAGGCTTTGCTAGTTCTATTCTTTTATTTAAAAAATTTCATGTGTAAATTTAATACCAATTTGTTGTAAAAACCATATACTTGTTCAATATTTATCCAAAAGCAAAAAAATACTATAATTTTAAATAAAAGGTATGGTAAACTCCTCCTGTTCCTGTTGTGTCAATGACTCACATTGACGGTTTCGTAAGGGCTACCAATCCAGGAAAATCCAGACAGCGAAGACGTAATCTTATATGGGTTGGGACATGTTTCTTCTAACATAAATACATTCCTTTTTATTGTAATTTCCTATATATTTCTTAGAAAAAGTAACTTAATAATTTTACTAATTTTATCTGTTTCTATTTTATATCTAACGGTCATAACGCTACTAAATTGTGAAACAATAAATTAATCACCTATTAGTGATATAAAAAGAGTTTCTAAAATAGTAGAGGTAACCTCCATTAAATGATATAAAAAGTGTAGTAAACCATACGAAGTTGATTACTTTGTTACCTACTAGGGTGTCTACACGTTAGAATGGGGTATTTTTTTTTATTCATTTATGGTATGTAATTAAATTTATTATTACATTTATAATCTTTATGCAAGTTTTATACTGAATGCATGATGAGATATGAAATATAAGATTGATACAGTAGATGTTTGAAGTCTGATTGATACAGCTGATACTACATAATTAAAATCAATAAAAACTCATTCCGTAATGGATCGGGCAAGATACTGATAACTTAATGACCTAATGAATTATTAAATACTGCTATATTCCAATCGTGAATGGAACAACGCATTAATATGATTATTAGACTCGAATTATATCTCCTGAATAATGAAAAAATTACGGGATATTATAAGATTATATTATTGTCTTATGTATTATTTAAACATTTTTAATGAAATAGTAATATAATCAGTTGTCTTTTACAAAAGTCTCTAGTCGATTAAAAACCGATAGTGTAAGGTAAACCCGTGTGTTGTTATAGGATTTCTCTTTTCGGCACGTGGCGAGGCAAACGCGGAAGCTGGGCGTACCGTCTATAATAGTTTCATTTACCAGAACGCTCATGTTTACATACCATGATCAGTGCGTGGTCAAGTTCGAGGTTATTCACTCGGAGGTATGCTTACGTATAATGGTGTGCCATGTAGGGCGAGCTCAAACTCTCATTAACATCTACATAGTAAAACATTGTATGATGTAATGTTTTTATTTCATAGCTTATTGGTCCTATTAAGACCTGTACTGTATGCAGGGATTTTAGGCTTTTATTAGCGAGATTTTACGCTTTTTCTTGATTTTTAAACTCCTTTCAAAGCTCCACCCGCTGCAAGTGTCCGTCTAAGAAATCATGACATTAATTACCGGTTGGCCGCTTTGCTTGAAGACATTTCTGGTAATACAATCGTAATTCATTCACTCTATTTTGTTTAGTTTTGTTGTGTAGTCTAGAACTCTTTTAACGATATTCAATATTACAAATATTTGATTGCTAAATTAAAATTTTTATGAACCTGTTAGATAAATCTATGTATCAAAATGGGTTTGATATTTTAGGGCGGATTTGTATTTTATTTTTCTAAATTACCAAACGTGTATTGTATAACGTTTCTGATATATGTATTTTTTCCTGAAAATAATTTTTCTCTTTTGTCCCCATGGTGAACTTAAAGATTACATGTATTTAGTATTTGTTAAAAATCATAATATAGAAAATCTTTATAAAATGTTGATATAAACAAATGCAAATATAGGCAATAATGCGAAATGATAGTTTTCAAATATTTATTGTTAGGCCTTGGATCAATATTTCATTACCATCACGCCATAGATTTTTCCGCATTAATAATCACGATTCTGAATAATTTGTTAGCGTGTTTGGTTAACAAGTATTTTGGTTTCCGGTGAGTAATTGCACTTTACGTAATATTTTGGTCAGATTTTCGTAGTGCAAATCTTTAAATTGGCAACGTTAATTACATTATTCCCCCCGGACTTGTTATTAGCATAATTTACATGCTTAAGTAGGGTAACGCATTTTTAAATAATGTGGATGTTCAAAAACAATTTCTGTTGTAGACAACATGTTAAAGTGTATTGGTATTATTTGACTGTAAATAATAAGTTAAACAATAGAAGTATTATTTAGAATATTTTTTATTTTTTTAGTCGTAGCATTTCTTAATGAATGTAAAGCTTGATGTTCGCTTAATTCTTGGCGCCTTTGATAGCGAGGCTTACTCATCTATGAATCAGCTGGCGTCTTTCCAACTGGAAGTATTTTGATGTGATTTTCCGTTTTTAGTAGTGCACTAGCTAGCTACGATACTTAGTTCATATCTTAAATTATGGTTAACCAAAGATTTGGTTGCAATTTTCCCTACTTACGTTTTAGATGTTACACTCACAGACATGTGAGTGAGTAATGTACGATTATAATAACGATCACCAAATATTTTCTATTAAATACATTAAGGAAGAGGTAATCAAAATTTTGGTCGTTTGTATGTCTTATGCGGCCGTGAACAGTCAATTTCGTCGAATTTGGCGGCAATTCTTATAATCTCACCATAATCTTCCAAGTCTAGGAAAACAAGACAATAATTAAAACATACCGGATCTTAGTTTCTTAACCTCTCTTTCAGAAAAAGTTTTTATACTTATATTTAGGTACAAGTAAATGCAAAATGTAACATTAAAAATTACAAATATAAACATAACTTAATTGAATATGCAAGTTATGTCTAGTAACGTTATGTAGGTTATATTGCTAGGATTATGAGAAGTATCATTTTATATTTCAAAGCAATGAGAATGTTGTACTGTACTGTACTGATTCTTATTAATGCCTAATTGTTATGGTTTTGCTATTATCATTAACATTTAATGCTTATATTATATCATAAACACCTTGAACCGTTTATATTACATTATATGAAAAATAAAACAAAACAAAGTGTTAAGGCATTAGTATAATTTTATCACAATCAGCGGTTAGTATTCAAATACATTTTTTTAATCTATTCATTCCTCTCTAAACTTGTTTATATAAGCTACGTGATTTTTCGGTTTATCTCTTATATCCTTTACAGTATACCTTTATACATATTTATATGGTGGCATTGAGTATAAAATATTATTCTTTTACGTTTACTTTAGTCGAACTGTCGTGAGAATCTTCACGTGGTATAAGATCAGTCGTCCTTTGATTAGATAAACGCGTTAACTGTTTACCTTGAATATATTTACAAGCACGTACAAGTCCGCGGGGATGTTATTAAACGTGTACAGATATCCCCACTCGACCGTTGACTATTTCATAGACAACTCAAGCTGGGAATGTAATTTTTTTAATGACATTATACGCAATAATCTTCTACTGTTTCTAAATGTTCTAGCTGTTTTTAAATATTTATTGTAATTTTGTATTTAGTATCTAAATTTTTGTTTTTAGAAAGAGCAATGTAATTGCTTGAAACCCATCAATTTTATATTTGTTAAATTTTAAATTGATTATTATAGCGTATCTTTACAGATTTTAAACGGTGGCCTATTTTAAATTGTCTGTTTAAACTTTATTGTCTTTATCTAGATCTCTCTGGCCTGTATAACTATTTTATTCGAATTTATCTGCTCCCTAAATTAAAGCTACTTTTTAACACCAAAGTATAACATTAAAATAAACTAATGCTTTTCATAACGTAAGACTCTTTTAACAATAATTTAATCTATTTTTTATACTGATTAATTTGTACTTATAAATGCAGAACTTGTTCATCGTTCGCACAATATTTATATCTTTCAAATTATTTTTATCACATTGCGCGCGCAAATACGTTGACCTCAGTAGATAAGAGGCACTGCACACTTATCTACGGAAGTAGCTACGATGGATATCATCGTGTGGCCGGGTCAGGCGCGTGCACACACGGAGAACTATACTACTAGGCCGTAAGTGAATTTCGGCTGTATTTGAATTGTCATATCTCAGTAGCCCGTTAGGCGAGTTTTCACATTATAATGGTTAGTAGCGAAAGTTGCATGTCGAGACCGGACCTTCGGCAAGTGGGCGATGTGTTGCGGTCCGCTCGTTCCAGATCCACTTCGGACATGCTTGAGTTACTTTATTACAGCCATCATCTACGCGGCCTTGATATCACGTTCGATGTTTTTTTTATTCAATAATATGCGAACTTTGCTCTTACTTATTTAATCGGCCTATTTCGACTTTTTCTGCTTCGTTTACATTAGTGACATTAAAAGAAATGATATTTTTAACGTAACTTATAGAATTTGTGCTTGTATTAGGTATTTAAGATTGTTTACCTAATAGTTTAGTTAGCGAATAAACACTGTTTATAAACCCTGCATTCTAGTTAATTATATAGACTTTATGTAAATCGAGTTTTGCGTCCTGGAAGGTTACGATTGCATACATTTAAGAAGTGTAAGAATTAGTTTTGAACGATCTTGCCGAGTGGTATGTCTGTGTATTTCTTCGCTGTTCTTAAATGTGATAAAGATTCAAGGCTCATTTGTGAAAGGAATCGCGGAGTAAAACAGTGCTCTTATTTGCGTACGTAAACGTTTTAGATAAACGTAGTGAATGTAAAATAATTTACTCGCTGTTTCCTCGCGTTTAGCCAGCAAGTTTTTTTAAATATCTGGTTTAAATCATCGTTAGTACGCTCGTCCGACAACTTAGCAAATACCGTTAATGCTATTTCACGTTGATGTGAAAATATCCACACGTAAAGTTACTCGTTAACTACGCCGTGTGGTATAACTGTGGAGAGCGAATAAGTTACGCGGGCAAGAACGTTGCTTTATGATTCAGCGAACACTGATGACCGCTGTTGACGGAGTCACGAAGCGTTTGCTACGCAGAATTCCGACAGCGTTTGCTGTTATTCCCCGATGAGAACTTTTAAGTAAATTGTATGTAAAAAATCTTCGCAAAACATTAATGCAATCTATTTCGCTTCGTTTTAAGTAGACCTTCCATCAAATTGTTTTCAGTCTCCAAATAATAAAAATTGAATTTCAGTCTACAAGAAATAGCGGGTCTATTTTATATTTGTCCATTCTCTCTTTCGTACAAAATTGTTTTATATTCGTATTTATACTTAACTTATATTCAATCTTAAAAACATCACTAACCTGATGCTGTATGCAGGACAAGTGGTGCAATTATAGTAATTTTCATATTTAACACGTAAATATTTTCATTCACACATCCGGCACCGCCCGCATGTTACAATTACTGAAAATGTCAAATTCATTTCAAGGCAACCATTTAGTTTCTATTCTGCTGTTTAATATTTTACCTACATCATATAAACATTAGTAGATGACTGTTAAAATTAAAATTTTAAGTTTCTATTTTCAATGGTTAAAAGGCGTTTTAAAATAATTCAGTGGTTTAAAATGACTAGTTTTTAGTTAGAAGTAGTTGTAAAGGCAATGTGTAATTATGTTTTTAATATTATCCATGAATAGCCGAAACAAATGATGTAATGTATTGTTCCTTGAAAAAGTTGATTCCAACGTTTGATGTCACTATTTTCACAAAATGTTATTACTATAATATGTGTATGCTTACTGTAAGTTGTTTTAGTTTATTCATAATAGTATGATTTATAAAGAAGGTTGATTTTTTTACTATATAACTAGCAAAACAAAAGCTTTTTTTAATCATTTGTTTTAAACTAAATTCATTAACACATTTACAGTGGCCATATTACATTGACGGAGGTATTACCCTTCTAAAATTGTTTAATTTCGATGAGCCATTAGGAATGCTAGGATTCGTTCATACATACGTCGCGTATTTAACGTTTTTAAATGTAATGTTTACATGGTATACATTCAGTCGGCAACGAGTTCGGGAACTTGCCCGCGGTACGCTTTTAGGCCGAGGCAATTGTAAGCAGCGGCCTCGTTTGGGTTAACGCTCTCGTTGGTCGTTGGGCGGAGCGGTGCGTTATCAGTTACATATCGATCCTTTTAGCACTAAAACCTATCAATGTTTGTTATACTTATTTTTACTAACTAGAAACATAAATCAAAACCAAAAAAAATTAATAAGAATTAAAAAAAAAACAATTTAATAAAATATCTTATTAAAATTATTAAATGCATTGTAGTGTCTTGTAAAGAATTGACGTGACCGGTTATTTGGACTGATTGATATTTCTAATGTTAGCATTGCATCTTACGTGCATTTACTGATGAAAATATTATCCTTATTATGCTTAGTAGTCAAATTATTGTAGTTAATTTGAACATGACTCCAATAACAAATGTTTGTAGATCAAACATACTAAACGCATTTTTTTTAAGATACTTGAAGAGCGTATGTTACGATAGCATATAGTATAGTTTTGACGCTGTCCTTTGATTTTTAGTATTTTTTTAACTTAATATTTAGGGCTATGAAATATATAGTCAATTTATCATAACGAAAGTAAATAGCAGATTGAGGTTGACGTCATTGCCATAACGCACGTAAAGTGTTAATCGTTTTAAAGAGAAAGTAACGTATCGATACTTTAGTAGCATCATTAGTTCCCACATACGTGTTCCATTTAATTTATATACAAATTTTTTTTTGTATATAAATTAAAATTTGCAATATTTTCTAAGAATATATGATATTTACCTTTATTATTGTTTATGTCTTTAACCATTTCAGCGACTATGAAATCGTGTGGCAAATAATATAGTTTTCAATAGATATTTGCACGGTTAAAATTATTTGACTTAATGTACTCATATCAATTTTATTTTTACTTTACATTAATGTATTAAATAATAAAAATTTATACTACAAAATATTTCAGGTCTGTTTAAAATAAAGCGATGGCAGTTATGATTTTTGACTTATTTCTATGATATTTTTTTAGTTGTTTCAGATTTTTGATCAATGGGGAATAGCGTTTAGTTCTTCCAAACAGAGTCAAAGATATGTTATTTAGATTTATATAATGTTAGTCAGTTCATCATAAATTTTTGCCTGTTTACAAGCTCAATTTAAATTTATTATAAGGCTATTATTATTGTTTAATTATTTTTAAATTAATGCCTTAAATGCCCGTCGCGTAATCCAAAATACTTGCTATAGCCCTTATTCTTTACAAACATTTAATATACATTTTATATGAGTGCAACAGTAATGCAAAGTAGCAAAGTCTTTTCTCGTAATGGAGGAGGGTGTTACGCTTGACATGCTGAGGTTAGACATTTTTATGCTACAATAACTCCACGGAGTTTTTATCCATGAAATGTAAACGATTACTTAGGAGTAGAGCTTAATTTTTCCCATATAATATAAAAAAGGCATACAGAAACGAAGCTATGATGCACCTGCCCCGACCCCGCTGACCGGTCTCGCCGCTACATCGTCTCTCGACTGTGAAATTATGCGCATCTGCCGTTGTCGGCTTCTCCGCAAAGTTCACATTTTTCATTCTCTGCCTTTATATTCGTAACATTTTAGTATCTTGCAAGGACCTTTTTTTTTTCTTATTTACGGGCAACGTTTTAAAGAAGTCTACTATTCTATATTCAATATAAACTGTTGCAATATTAATTAGAACTGTAATACGGAAAATATTTTTTGGTGGTTCTTGCTATTGTTTTGAATTGATAGTAAAATTAACCTTCAAATTACGTTTATCAAATGCTAAAATCTATAAACATAGTCTTATATGTTTTTGGATTTTTCAAACGTATCATGTATTTCATTATATTCAATCCTTTTCGCAAAAACAAATTGTGCACATATTGACCAAATAAATTTTTTATGAATTTGTAAAGTTGCAGAAACCTGAATAGCATTGTAAGGCACAATACACAAATTTAATTATGGTAATGTTCAACGCAAAGTGGTAAAAAGATTAACTGATGATTCATTGACATGGTTGGTTATGGGTGGCGCTTGTAGTCGATCCGCGTGTAGTCCGTGGGTAGAACGCAGTACGTTGTAACCATCGCTGCACGTACACTACGACAGGAACAACGAGGTCTTGTGAGCCTGCCGGCGCCTGTCTGCCGCCGCGGCCGCTGCCAAATGCCCACCAGTCGATATTTCCGTCTGTGTGTGTTGATTTTATTGACCAAGCCACGGAACTGGAATAATATCGTTAATTTTGTACCGATTGGGATACTGGTGTTAAGCTTTATGTATTCATTCATATTTAAATGGATATGGATAATACATTGGAATAAGTCGATTGTCTTATATTTTAGACGGAAGGTTAGTTTTAAATTATATAATGTAGATATTGTTAGTACAATCGTATATTCATTCAATACTTTCTATATTTTTTTTATTTAAATTGTGGATTTTATTACGTTACATCTAAACTATTTATTTAGACATTTCTGTAATAAGTTGCGTAGAAAGCAATGGAAATATTAATTAATGGTCATATTATAACACAAAGTTTACATAATATCCTGAAGTATTTATATACAAACGGCAAATTGGGAATATATAACAATGGTAATATAACTGAGCTATAGAGTTAAATATCAACAAAACAAGATAACGTATGCGAATTAAAAGCCATTATGTTAGTTTATATCCAGTAGTGTAAGAATGTTTGTAATTCACGACAACCTTGCGTTTGTCTTATTTAATTACATAAATACACGCTGGCTTCTTGTATATTATGTAACAGACATCTATTTATTCTATAAAATAAATATCCTAGATAGGAGTCAGAAATCTATTATAAATAATAAGTAGTGCGAATTATTACAGCTATACCTAAACTGTACTATTTTGTTTTGTTAAAAAAGTTGCACTT
Organism: Pharmacophagus antenor; assembly: GCA_018245475.1. Classification (NCBI taxonomy): domain Eukaryota; kingdom Metazoa; phylum Arthropoda; class Insecta; order Lepidoptera; family Papilionidae; genus Pharmacophagus; species Pharmacophagus antenor. The sequence continues at coordinate 2,396 of DWQX01006471.1, read as the reverse complement.
TTCATAATTTATTATATTTTATTTATTTAAAGTTTAATACACTCTTTTGTACATAAGGTGGACTTAATACCTAATAGCATTCTTTGCCAGTCTACCTCAGGGTTGAGCAGAGATAAATATAAATATAGGGTGCGTAGAAAAATTAATAGAGAATAAAAAATAATAAAATAATAATAATACAAATAAAGATGAGAGAGAGAGAGGGGGGGATGTAATAATGATAAATGATTATCCTTCTGGTATATGCTACGCGATTTTAAGTAATACTTCTAGCAATGATGAACTGTTACTTTATGATACCATTTTAATTCTTTCGACAATGTTTACAAATCAAAATTAATACAATTTATATAAAATTTAATAATTCTTGGTTCCATACTTATGGTTTTTAATGAGGTATGCGGTATATATAAGATCTCCTTGTAGTTTAACATTGCAATTACTTTATAACTGCTTTTGAACTCGTTGGCCGTAACACTTGTGCGTTAAGACGAATTTATAACGTGATATATTCTTGAAATCCACTAACGTTTACTTTCCAGCGCAGTGCGCTTGCATTTTTTCACGAGAAAGCGGAAACGCGCGTCTTAACAATGCTAAGAAGCCAGCGCCGACATTCTGCGCTACTATTGTATACTATTCCAAGAATGAACGATAACCGAGCCTCTTTCTACGTACGTCACATTTGTGTAACTTTACTAGGAGACATCGAAGCGACAGTTTACAGGACCTCCCCTTTGTTGCTTCTGGATAGATTTACAACGCCAGTAAATATCTTATTAGCTCACATTAGTATTTAGTATACAAAAAAATTGGTTATTTTATTAAGAATTGCTTATTTGAACTAATAAAAGACAATTTTACTACATATGAAAATACTATAAATGTGTATTTTGGGCTACACGCTTTATTATCTAAGGCCTCATTATCATTTAACATCATGCGATTTTGAGATCAAATGCCAGCCCAATGTAGATAAAAAAAAACAATTAATATTTATAAGACATTCCTCCTATATTATTTTTATTGAGATTAGATTTGGAATAATTGTACATTAAACGATAAAAAATTGTACATACAAAATTGAATAATAAATTTAATTATTTTATTAAACACCACGATAGTAAATACTCCATACCCGTTTTGTAATGATTTAAAAGTAGTATCGTATTAGTAATGAAGTTTTTTAAATAAAATATTAATACTACACGTATCCGTGTAAGAATCGTCTGACTGGTGAGTTAATGTTGATTAAAAATTTATTATACTTGCATAAGTTCCATATTGAAGATCTTTGTTTCTTTTATAGTTTAACCACTAGTTACGTCTCCCTTTTTAGCGGAAGTTGTTCCTTAGGGCGGCTAATCCAATCACAAAACCGAGAGCCACCCCATGTCGATGCTACTGCCATCGAACTCTATTTGAGTACCTGTGAGGAATAGAGTACACGTTAATTAAGGGTTTATGTTTCGTCTCAGTGCAGTATTTTTGTGTATTTATAAACATGCTGCTTTAAACCAACTATAAATATTTAATGCATAATATTTCTTTTTAACACAAGTTTTACAATTTATTAACAAAGTATAGATATAGGTTGCAGTAGCATCCCCATTGTGAATATTTTGTTATACGATATTTTGATTGCCTCTGTAGCGTAGTGGTTTAGTAGCTTATCTTGTGACGCGAAGGTCCCGGGATGTAGTAGTAGTGTCCGGATGGTGGAAGGGTTTTGCAAACCTACCTAGCTAGCTATCACCCTCAATATCATACTGCCGCCATAACAGATTTGTTATGTTCCGGCAGTCATACATGTGAGAGCCAGATGTGTTCTAAGCTAATATGCTTCAACATCTAGGGCCTCATTGTCACTTAACATCAGGTGAAATCGAAGCCAAGTGTTATCTCAAAAACTATTAAAAAAACTGTTAATATCTCATCTAATTGTACTTCTTATAGGCGTACAGTCGTTTTATTTATTTATGTAAATTAGCCTTTTCCAAACTTCGTGACTACTCCATTATCAAGATAATGGAATTGGACTCTATAAATAAATTAATAAATGTCTGGGACATTTAACATAATAGTACTTTGATCCATAGATAGGTAGCTCAACAGCACCTGTAGTATGGGATATCAGAGACCGATATGCATATGCAGATATTTCGAGATAAATACTTAAATGTAGATAAACAACCAAAACAAGCAAATTAATTAGAGGCAGTATTACTACCCCCACATCAACAGGCCAGTCAAAGTCTAGGTACAGATGTTTATAACTAGTCATTGGCACATTACTATTAAAAGTTGTATTTTTGTATTGCTTAAATTACAAATAGCCTGTATAATTACTAAACTGTAAATGTATATATATGTATGTATATATATATATACATATA
>DWQX01006470.1:0-11306 GCA_018245475.1 Pharmacophagus antenor | reverse complement strand
ATCCATTGAGTAGTTTTATTCGTGATTGATAGTCAAAGAGACAGACAGACAGGCAAAAAATCTGAAAAAATTGTATTATGATAAAATAGCTCGAATTGAGTCCAAAGACAGTCTTTTTAATGTTTTATTAGTTTTAAGTAATGTCGTATAAGGAAAACATCTTTATGTATAATCCCATAGGAACCTTTATTTTTTCCGGGATAAAAGTACTGCGACCGTTATTTCATAAAATAAGTGACTCATTTGCCAAGTCTCATTAAAATCCATTGAGTAGTTTTATTCGTGATTGATAGTCAAAGAGACAGACAGACAGGCAAAAAATCTGAAAAAATTGTATTTATGATAAAATTTTCAAAAAAAATCATTCTATGTAGAGATTCGGGTAGGTTACATTTTTAAGCTTATTTTGCACCATTCCCTTCCAGTCAATCTTTAGTAAAAAGTAAAAAATACGAAAACTTTTCTTTGGAAACTGATTTAGAGGAATCCGTGAGTGGTCAAACTGTAGCGCGGAGTGGATAAGGGGAAATCCTGCCTTTTTAGAGAAGCAGAGTGACTTGAGAATTGCACCCACTACCTCTCTGGTCGTCAGGAACTTCTGCACGTGTAATGCACCGCTATCCGTCAAAACTACTCCTAAGTATATTCCGTAGAGCGACGTAGCCATCCCTTCGTTTTGTTGTAGCACCCAGGCTGTGCTACGATAAAATACAGTCACCACCGCCGAGTTACATCAAAGGGTTATTAGATGACGTACTTTTTATAGTCACGAACTCGTACCCATTTTTATCGGTAATGAGCTGACGACCTCTTTTTTTTATCGATTATGAGTTAACACTTGGCCTCGATTTCACCTGATGATGTAACTCGTGAAGTGTGTTCGCTCAGAATACATTTGGCTCTCACATGTATGAGTGCCGGCGGAACACAGAAATGCTCTTATAGCAGCAGATTGACAATAAGGGTGGTAGCTAGCCAGGCGGGTTTTAAAAACCCCACCATTATCCAGTCTCGACTACTCATGTGTACCGGGAATCGAACCCGGGACCTCCGCGTTACAAGGTAAGCGAAAAATCACATCGACACGGAGTCATACGTCTTGAAATAGCGCCCTATGCCAGACAAGAATTAACATAGTTCTTTTTACCCATGTAACTACGGCGGTGAGAGGCCTCTATTAATCTGTCAAACGCACCGGCCACTGTAAGTTTCGAGGAACTTAATTATAACTAGTTAAGATATACAGAATAAAAATGTCCAGTATTATAAAACATTTAAATTAATCTTTAACTAAGAGATGGCGTTAGTGCATCACAAAGTTGACAATTGTTAATATATTCTTATGTTAGCTATTGTGAATTTGTTTCATAGTTTAGCGACTGTAAGTTTTTATTGCATGTTAGAAATTAATAAAACCGAGATTTGAACTAAGAGAGCAGTGAGAGTGTTTTATATTACTTCGAGTAGTTGTTGTGATAGAATTTTTGGGTACGAAAATGTGATATAATTCGGATGATCGAACACTTAGATTAAATAATTTCAACAGGGATCGACGCATGACTATTTCCGAAGCCGGTGATGTTGGTAATAAGTAAGACATGTAACTTGAAAATACAATACCTCACTTTATTGTTTGCGGTGTATCGTACGTTATATGACTATATTTAGTTCGATTGCGTAAAAAAAAACTAAAAGCGTTGTATGAAAAAAAAATGGCCGCGGATATACGAAATTATAAATTTATGTTTATAAATTTTGCAAGGAGAAAAATAGAATTAAAATATTAATTATTAATAATTACCAAGAATTAAGTTATATATCATATATAATGTATAATATAAGACCGGACAATGGGCGTAAATTTAACATGTACTTCGCAACGAATAAAGACGAAAATTCAGAAAATAAGTAGCCATGTCTGAACAAAAAGTGTGAATAATATTAGCTGTGCCTATAATTTTTCAAGTACATCCTGTTATTGAATTTTATTTTGTTTATTATCTACGTCATTCGAGAACGAATTTTAAGTGACTACGTTACTAACCGTATTAGATTCTTATTTTATATCAAACGATATCGGTTCAAATGTTTGTTTTGATAATTCGCATTATGTTCAACTTTGAGGCGGATGCAGAAATGAGACGGGCGTTAAATGACGGGAAAATTCATAATAATGCTGTTATTTCGATAAACACGTCTAAGCAAATTTAACCGGTTCGTTGGCGTAACCGACACTCGCCTCGAATGTCTCGCAGTGATCAATCACTCGCCATTCAGTGCGTTGAATAATGGCAGTCGCATGATTCATGGTATTTGCTATGGGATGTGTGTATAACATACAAATGTTATTTATTAACATCACCGTATTTACCATCTTTATTTCCGTTTTTATTGTAGAAATTTCAATTGAATATCCAAATTTAACATAAAGTGTTTGTTTTTTGGTATTTTAATTTAATATTATATCATCCCGCGAACTTCGCACCGCCTAAAAATTAATGTGCTGGCTAACCTAAGCCAGTCGTGAATAGAGTTATGTAACTAAAGGTTTGCCTTTAGTAGTCATCTGTTAAACTATAAATAGTATGTCTAATCCCATGGGAATGCCTTTAAATATTTTATTACTTTATAGTAAATTCAGTATGAAGTAATTGTTTGTAGTCACTATCTCGCAGGAACCTTTCATTTTCCGGGATAAAAAGTATCTGAAATGTTGTAACATAAAATATATTTAGCTTTTTGTGACCGGCGGTCAAAGAGGCTGGCAGACGGACAAAAATTCTAAAAAAATAAAAACGTCAGTACTGTAGTCTCAATAAGTGTATTAAAATTAAAATTTCCATTTAATATTCTATCTAGTTTTAAGTACATTTTTATTATATGTACATATTACGATAAATCCCCCTCTAGTGTGTACCAATTTCCATACATCGTATTAGAGAATTAAAAGTTTTATTGAAACTGGAAATCCTACTTTTAGTTCTTATGAATGTTAAAAAACCCTTTTAAGTGCGATACAATGAACTCGATCTTCAAATTTCATGTCTTTTGGAACAGCGGTTTCGACTGTGCGTGGATATCAAACAATTAGTTAATAAATTAGGACTTTGAATTTTATATTTTTAAAATAAAAAAAAATGGAAATGATATTATACCCTACGGTGTGCATAATATATAAAAAATAATGTCTACAAAACGAGGTTCCATTTGGATGACAGCATAATAATAATAATAATCATAATTTCATTGTTTGCAGTGGCTTTTGGGTTGAGTGACTTCCTTAAATATGGCCGACGGAGGTGAAAGCTGACCCTCCTATGACCCTATCATTCTTGTTAACGGGTTCTACTTGTGGTGACTCGTCGTTCTGCTGTTTATTCACGTCATTGCTGACTGTTCTTTTTATTCTAACATGTCTTAATATTTTTCTTTACCCGAACACTGGTTTCGCTTAGTTCTGATTTCTATTTTCTAGCACATTCTAAAAGACAGCGTGCTAATGAAGTGTTTTCCCTTCTAACCTTCCGCTTAGGAAGCGATGAATTATGGGCGAATGGGAGTGCTATCTATAAACTGTATATGTATATAACTATATATATCACGTCAAAGTGGTAAGTGAATAAATTAGTTGAATTATTTTGAATAAATTGCTTGAATTTGTTGTTTGATAATAATTTACTCATAGACTAGGAATAATGAAATTCAAATTTTAATTGCAGCAAAACGGGGTGATCATATCTTTATGTTAAATAACCAAACCCGATTTGCAAGGTTTTCGACACTATCAGATGGGTTCCTTTGATTAGCAAATGCGAACTTTATTTTTGTATAACTTTAAGATTCAGTTACAATGACGTGTTAACGAATATGTTTTGTGGTTTAACTGCCGGTAGGTAACTAATGACGAGGGGCTACTGCCTCTAGCTTTTAACAACTGGACTAACGTAATACCTGCCTGTAATAGAAAGATAATGGGATCGATTCCCAAGCCACGTCAGTAGTAGATTGTAAGGTTATTTCGAACGCGCCTAGCTTTGGCTACCATTTTTAATATCAATTTGCCGCTATACAGAATTGTTGTTTTCCGGCAGTCACACATGTGAGAGACAGAAGTATTTTCAGTGAACACGCTTTACCTTTTGCGGCCTCATAGTTCCTTAATATTAGGTGGAATCGAAGTATATGTGAAATATAAATGGATAGGTAAAGGAAGGCCAAAGAAATTGAACATCAACGGTGTTGTAAATCAAGTGATGGTAAAATATAAAACTATAGGGTTAAAGTGTTAAAGAGATTAATGTAAGCTGTCAATTGTCGTAATCACACAATGCGATGTGGGTAAAAGAGGGGGAAGATATGTTTAAAAAAAATATGATAAATGTGTGTGTGAGGCTAGCGTCTAAAGGTTATTCAATAACAATAAAAACACGGTGGTTTTACGTAATTTTTATTAATTGTACATTTTATATTATTAACAAAATTACGACAGTCCGTTTGGATTTACGATAACGATAATAGATATGAGGCATTTGCTTGCGCAATTAAATTTTTTTGAAAACCTAAACATGTTATGGAACTGGCACTATTGGACTTTTACTGTAGAAACAATCAACTGTTTCGTACGCCGTATCGTATTTATTATCCTGCTTAACGTTACATTCTTCTATAACCTTCTGGGCTTCCGCTTTAAGATTATTACTATCATTACCATCGAAGAGAGTTAAAAAGCTATCGTTTAAACGGCCATCTTCGTCGGTATAATTTAGTTTAGTACAAAAACAATATATGAACTTTTTCGTTGGCAAGTCGGGACTCGTTTTCACATTAAAAAAGTCGACTAAAATCTGATGATCGACTCCTTCCTCTTTGATGCATTCCTCACCAAGTTTTTTCATCAATTCCAAAACGACTGTCGGGACGTGAAACAAGAAAGCGTTCTGAAAGATATATGTAGTTATTAATAACATTTATTTTCTTGTTGGTCATAATATTCGGTAAATTGCCTACGGTTTTCTTTTAACAGTTTATTTATAATTACGGAATACAAGCAATTAAATATCAATAATAAATTAAAATCATTATCAAAAGAGAACAGAAAAATGATGTATTTGTTTAGCCAATACTGAGTGGATAAATATTTACACATGTAAATTTCTCAATTCGACAGCATAAGACTTAAATAATGCCTACGATTAGTTAGGCTACTAGAATAAACGACCGGGCCCTTCATGCTCAAACGTGGTATTAGGACGGAACCGTTTTATGATAGAAAGCCATATCTCGGTAGTATTGGATGATGGATTGAAATGCACAAACAAATTTATAGAATTCCAAATAGATGGTATGGTAGCGTGCGACCATCCGTGGCGCAGTGGTTTACCAGGTTACCTTGTAACCCGGGAGTCCCGAGTTCGATTCCCGGGCCACGGGAGTAGTGGAGTGTGGATGGGGAAAGGATTTTCCAAAACCGCCTGACTAGCTACCTCTCTCAATGTTAATCTGCCGCCATAACAGCATCGCTGTGTTCCATCACTCATACATGTAAGTGCCAAATGTATTCTGGGCGAACCCGGTTGACCGTCTGCGGCCTTATAACATATCTCTATGCAATAAAAATTGAGTACAATTTATTAGTTCAATATTATGAAATATTCCTTAAATTGTCTCATGGAGGATATGTATATATTTTTTATTCCATTGAATAATTTACATCGTTATGTACTTTACTACTCCATCCTGTTTTGTCTTACTTTCCTTGCCATCCTACTATTTAACTTATTTTTGCCGTCATCAAATGATTTAAAAATACAACAATCATAGCGTCTATAACTAAGAATGTTTTTTTTCACTGATGTATTTGCTGTTTTCTTGCTTAACTGAATTGTTACATATTATCAGAAATAAATAAAGATTATCCAAGCTTAATAATTATTATAGTAATATTAAACTTTTAAACATAATTTTAAGTAATTTTTAAAATGTTAAAGATGACCGACGTTGGCACTAAATATGCGCCGTGACGTCACATACAATGATCTCTGTGGCCAATGGCGTCTATGTTAAAGAATTACAAGTTCCATTTTTAAAAGTGATTGCTGTTTCAGAAACTGACATAAACATATAGACGAATGCATACTTCTGTAGTTAATTAAAAATATTAGACTCTCTATTGGATCACAAGCATGAAGTCAGTCAGTTGATGTTCACTCACCTTATTAATTGGAGAGCCGTATGCTGACACCGACAATAAGGATAATGCTATAATGAAACGTGACATGATGACTATTTTCCTTTATAATGCTCTGGAGACTGCAAGGGTTAGCTACTGAATGAAGACTCAGTTGAGCTAGACAAATTTATATCACTGAGTGTATACATATTCAAGGCTTTTGCTTTGAAGATGAAAGCAAAAAAGGCTACATATATTTAAATAATAATGTTGAAAAATGAAAAGATTTTAATCTATATAATTATTAAAAACATTTTAGTACATGCAGATGTGATAAAAAATATTTTTTGTTCAATATTTTAATGAAAGGTAAAAGCACTTATTTATATGGTAAATAGGGCAAGTTAGAGATTACAGTAAAGTATTATGAAACTAGAACTGTCCTCGGCAAGTTAGGATTTCTTTTAACGTTTCATAAATTTTGTCTTTCATATCTCTCTCACTCTTTCCTGTATATTTATTTTTGATTTAACCATCTATCGGCGCGAATTTTATTGAACATTATTGTTATGTGTTTACACAAAATTGAAAAACATTGTAAAAAGTATATAAGTAGTGCTGGAAACACACAAAAAAATGGTAAACAGTATTATTAAAAAACGTAACATGCGTAACAAAAACGTAAGTGAAAATATTTCAATTGACCTACGCTTGTATGGACACTACCTGCTCCCACACTTTCCACTCATCAATTAATTGTTTTTGATACTTCCGCTCTGTAGGACTCCCGTTTACAAACGAATGTTCAATGTAAAATATTTCAAGTCAGAACTTGCACCAAATTGTATACAGTTTTTATGTTAATTATTGTTATTCAATTGAAATACGAAATTTTATCAGACATCGGTAAATGATGCCAAGTTTGTACCGCTGTAATGAATGCATTTTTACCTAGTAGAAGTTTTTAAAAAATTAAAAAAAGAAAGAAATTAAATAAAAAAATACTTTTCAATATATTAATCTGCATGACGAATACATTTTTCAGTCTGGCAAATAAGTTTATTAATATATTAAAAAATATATTTCTGAATGTTTGAAAAATACTTCGAAACGGACGACTTGATCTTCGTGGGACTCGTTATATAGATAAATATATTTTTATTACAAACTTTTCAAAGTACTCTCCACCAGCCTCTATACAAAGTTACAAGCGTCTGAACCAGTTTTCAAAACACTTTTCCAGTTCGCCGCAGACAACTCGTTTACAGCCTGCTCGAACGCTGAGAGCGCATCATCCGGCGACGAAAATCGAATCCCTTTGAGCTGATATTTTTTTTAATTTTGGGAAAAAGAAGAAGTCACACAGTGCTAAGTTAGGGCTGTAAGGAGGTGACCCAGCAGTTTGACCGGTGTGCTGTCTAACAAGACCCTCGTTTTGATTGTGATGTGGGCGGGCGCATTGTCGTGGTGGAGCAATAGCCCGCGGAGCCCTGTGTTTGCTCGCTTGTTGCTCACAACAGAGAAAATTTCTGCAAAGCGTTTGGTAGTTTGGTTTTGTAAAGGAATTGACACCTAGTAGGCAGTCAAATTGAAAAAGCTCGCGATCTTTTCCCCGTCTCTAGGTCGCTTTATTTTGGTAGGCGTTGATTCGTTTTTAACACACAAACCGACGACTGGCGCTCCGTTTCCGGATCGTATTGATAAATCCAGGATTCATCACCTGTAACGATGTCATAAACACGCCGAGACAAGTCTGCTTCAAATTTGTCTATCATGGCACCATTCCACCCTTGCCTGCTTCTGAACATCGGTGAGGTTGTGCGGCACCCGGCGTGAAATTATCCTCCACACCCGAAGATGCACGTGTCTCTCGAATCTCGCGAAGGCTACCTGATACAATCTGCATTATATGCTGAATCTTGTCTTGTATCAAATTTTTCACTATTAGCACGTTTTCTTCCGTAACAGCCGTCAATGGGTGACCACTTCTTTCTTCATCCCTCAAAGTTAGTCGACCACGCTTAAATTCATTATACCAACAATACACAGCTCCTTTAGGAAGACCTTCATCCATGTATGCCATTTGAAGTTTCTCGTACGATTAGACCTGTTTCAGACGACACTTAAAATCGTAAAAAATCATAGCGCGAAAATGTTCTCGACGCAAATCCATTTTTTAATGAGACACGATAAATTTACTTAAGTTTTGAATTTGGAACATACCTATTTTTACTTATAAGTAAACATATTTTTAAATAAATTATAACTGGCTAGTTTCACATCCATAAAAAAAATTCTCGCAATACTTTCTGAGTGACCTAGTATATTTACCCCGTAGCTCATTTTAAATTTTGGAAAATAATAATAGTCATTGTAGTCTAGGTCTGATATTTCTCACTCAGTATGCCCTGAACAGATTTTTAACTTGACAATTCCGCGATATTGGATTTTTTCCATATTTCACTTTGTAAACCCGATCATGTTGCTTGATCTAGGATAGTTCAAAGACTTTTAATTAACACTTACAGTAATAATATTCATGTTTATAATCATTATTCCACTCCGTGGCACAGTGGCTTAGCAGCTTGACTTATAACGCGGAGGTCCCGGGTTCGATTCTCGGGCCACAGGAGTAGTGGAGGCCGGATGGTGGTAGGGTCTTTCAAATCCCCCTGGCTAGCTACCACCTGCAATATCAACTGCGCCGTAACAGCATTGCTCTGTTCATGCAATCGTGTGAGAGCCAGATGTATTCTGGGCGAACGAACTTATTGTCAATTATCATCAGGTGAAATCGGGGCAAAGTCCATAAACGATAAAAAAAAATAGTCATACATGCGGCCCCACATAGAGTCGTGAAAGTACACGCGTGGAGATATTTGCCGAGTTTGCAGTCTACGGGGGGCCTACGACGCACGCTGCGTAAGCGTGAGACGAGCTAGGATGTAAGCCTATATTGTAGAAGACTATAAGTTAAGTTAGACTGTAAGAGATAGACATCCGCACATGCACCTCTGTATGTATGGGCATCGAACAAATTATTTCATTTAGACGGTACGCAGTAGTTTAGTTTTTAAAAAGCTTTCCAAGTCCTTCATAAGCATGACCAGCTCCTTTGCTGTTAATGTGATACACTTATGAATCTCCTTACTTCCCCACCCTAATATATTCGAAAAAGTAAAAAAAAAACATTTCCAAAAAGCACATGTGAAAATATTACCGCGTATTTGCTGACACCTAATGGCGGTTGTTGATAGATATGGTTAATACTGGTCTAAATATTAACTACTTTAATTAGTGTTAATTAAGACAATAGTCTGCCTCGAAATTTCACGGGCAGACTGGCGGAGAATGCTTTAAAGCATTGTTTTTTCTTTTCTTTTTTTGGTAAGAGTGTAACAAAGAATAATTATAAAAGAAAACCTGATTCGAACTGATTTTATTCATCAAATATGTCGTTGTATCGTGTAAGACAATTAAATTACCTATTGGTTGACGTTCTTGTTCGTTAGTAAGTAAGATCAATCATTTGTTAGAAACTTAAATAATTTAGAACGGAATTATATATTTTCTTTATTAAAATAGGACCAGTACAATAACTTTTAATTGTCAATCATTTTATTACTGTCGCGCACTCGTAGGAGAGGAAGTAACAAGAAACTCAGGAATTGTCTTACTAACCAATCCATTCTATATATTCAACATAGAACTTTATACCGCGATAAAGCAATTTGTTATACAAAACAAAACTTCATCTATTATATAAATGTAACAACTGTAGTACATATTATGTTTAAAGTTAAATGAAAATGTCATACCGTCTTCGACTGTGCTTTTCATATGTACAGATATATAGTCTAACTTAGAGTGACAGGACCGGGTAATGGAGCCTCTAGGCTTGATTCTCGTCTAGTCTTAAATACAGATCTACTAGCTTTATGAATGTCTCAGTCAACATCAGTTCTTATAAAGGTGTGTCAGCCGCGAACAATATGAATTTGAATTCTTGATACAAATTTCAAATGGTTCCGAATTATTTAAAATAAAAAAAAACAACGTTTTTGCAATAAAATGAACTATAATTATAACTCAAATAGTAAACAAATCAAAACTGATTAATGTTAAGGTTGTTATTGTACTAAAAAATGTAATATTATAGGAGGATAGAAAAATAAATGCCATTAAAATATAGTTCTTTAAATTGTTTATTTCTTACATTAGTGTAAGTTAAAAGAAACTTAATAATATATGAAAGGTTATAATTCATTGAAATCCATACCATGGACCAACACCTGACTTCAGTTCACAGTTTCACATGATGTTAATTGACAATAAGACCGCAGATGGTGACACGTACTTGTTCAGAATATACTGCTTCTCACATATACGACTGCCGGAACGTAGTACCGCTGCTGTAACGACTTCCATCATCTTCACTAATCTTGCGGTTGCGAAATCGACTCCAAAACATCCGTGTTACAAAGCAAGCTGCAATTTACTGTGGAACAGACGCAGTCAGTGGCGGCGCTTTAACTCCACAGACTAAGAAAAAATGAGACTAAATGAAACTGAAAGTGGCTCACACCAAAATGGTTAAAGAAGAAGAGAACATAACGTGAAGTTAAAAGAGAAAACCTATCTACCAATAGTCAGTGATTCGAACTAAGTCAATGTTTATATATATTTTCTGTGAAAGACCTCGTGTGCTACTTTCATTGAAAACTTTTAATGTGGCTTTAATATTATCAGTGGAAAACCGAACAAAACAAAAAAATATTCCCTAATTATCACTTTGTGTAATCGCAAATACTGAGACTGAAATACAATCTTAACGCGTTTCACAGCTACACGTGGCGTCCTCTGGCAATGTTATGGGTTCGTTCGACGACGGGCGGTAACACGAAGCGAAAATTAGCAAATTAATTTCAGTAAAGTAATGCTTGAATCAATAAACTATGGTAGAAAAGTAGGTTTTCATAGAACTATTAGTACTGGAGTCTTTTTGTAGAAGCAGTCCACGGTCTCGTAAAACGTATCAAGGATCGTTTCTTTCTTGACACTGTTGCATTCCTCGAGAACTTTTTGCACCTTATCTACTTGATCGCTTTCAGCGAACAGGGCTATTAAGCTGTCTTCG
>DWQX01006469.1:0-11307 GCA_018245475.1 Pharmacophagus antenor | reverse complement strand
GCACTAACTTTTGGAGTTTTATTCAATGTTGTAATTTTTTCAAGGTGGTCTCAAACTTTTGGCCGGCAGTGTATATTATCGGCCACTGATCTCCAATTCCATATCGTTTATTTATATTCACTTACACTTTGTCTATAATACGAAGTTAATAAGTATATCAGCAGGAAAAAAAAACAATCATACCCGCGATTCGTTTACTTATGTGGTTTTCATTCTCCAATAATCAGTTTAGTTGCAATTTTACATTGACGCTCGTTTTCTTTGTTATAAATTTTCTTAAAACATTGCAATCCTTTTTTTTTAATAAAATAATGTTGTCGCGGTGCTTTCATTTACTCTAAAAAATGCCTCCGGGCCAGCCGGGGCCGTGGTACTTGTAGACGCTGGGATTAATTAGTATTAGGATTGGACTAATGCTTGGATATCAACGAACTATGAATATACAATATACCATCCTACGTTATTAAGAAAGCGTTTCCTGCACAAGGTGGTAAGGCAAGATCGTAGAATATGTACCTCGGAGAGAGATGATCGTTACATTGTTTCGAACGTACTTCGAAATCAATCCAAAACGACTTCTGTAGCTAACAACCGAATTCATACCGTTTAGATGAACGTAGTCGTCACTCGGCGATAATTGTAGTCATCTCGATGTACTGACCTAAGCCCGACGCTCCATATTTGGGGTAACCTTAAAAGTTCCGGAGTCTTACACCAGCCCTCACGACCATCAATTAACTAAAAAATGTAAGTCTTGATGAGGGGAAATATATTTCCCAAAGCAACATCCTAGCCATAATAGTCCTTAAACACATTATTAATTCAATAAATATGAGCATTAATAGGTATTACTAATTTTTATATTTGTATGAAAACTTCAATTGTCTTTCTTGTCTTAATTAAACCATTTACGAATTGTACATGTTTAATGTTTTTTCGTAAAGGTTCACTCAATGTAATATTTTAACGAAATGCATTAAATTACTTTAAAATTTTTAAGAAGTTAGCAAAATGTAGTTCGGTTTAATGTAACCATCAATATATATTATTTTAGTTTTTTTAAGTATTTAATTTTTAATATAAAATACTTAAAACTACACTTTAAAGGATAAAATTTCAAATTAAAGAAATGATGAGGAAGAAAGTAATTATCAACATCAATGATTATAAAAAGTAAATAGTTATATTTACAAGTGTAATTCCCTGATAATACACATAATTGTATTTTTAGTAGTTAAACTGTAGTCTCAATTTTTGATGTAACTTCTTTAAGCACGTTTATAAATAAAATTTTAAAAAATAATCAAAGGGAATACTTCAATTTGTAATTAATTTATAGGACCCGATGTAAAAAAGGGATTTTTTTATCACTTATTGGCTAAAAACTTAGCCTCGATTACACCTTAAGTTAAGTGACAATAAGGCCGTAGATGGTGAAGTATATTCCGCCCAGAATACAATTTGTTCACTGGCAACAGATGTACATTCAGGATAGTAAAACTAGCCAGGCAGGTTTGAAAAACTCTACTTCCCATCCAGACTCCACTACTCCTGTAGCCCGGTAATTCAACTCGGGACCTTTGCGTTACAATGCAAGCAATAATTTTTAGACTATGTATAATAAATTGTGAAAAATAAATATGTTTCTTTTTTTTAATTTTTGTTTTTGTGCGTCTTGTCGAAATACATCTTCTGGAATGTATGTAAACGTGCACATTATTTTTATTTTCTGTATACTTCATAATAACATGCTGATTTATTTTAGTAATGGTAAGACTGGATTATGTCAAACTTTTTGACAGTCTTTGTTTCAGTCATATATAGAAACCGGGAAGGCAGTTAAACTTGAAACAAATATTAAAAAATATATATCATGATTAAATACTAATAATGGTAACATAATTTTAAAAGGGTAAACCAGAGCATAAATTATTAAAAAAGATAATATTACACTGTAAATATGGCTAAATGGAAATTAAGTAGACAAACTTTTGGATTTGATGAGTTGAAATTTTCGGAAGGTGATGAAGTAACTATTGGTAGAGGGTTAAATAATACTGTAACCTTTTCTAGTATAGTAATATCAAGAAATCACTGCGTAATTAATTTTAAACGTAATGAAGTGGTAATAACAGACTTAAAGGTATATTTATGCATTCGTTAGGTTATTTTTCACAAATATATCAAATAACATAAATAATGTTAATTCAATTATTTACGTTATTTGACTTGAATTTAAAAATCAAATTATATATTAAATATTCATCATATATTGTAATAATTATCTTAATGTATATTAATTTTTTATAACATTACATGTCTGATTATTATTTTCTTCTATGCACACATATCTTAGACACTAATTTCACTAACCATTTTACTGTTTTTCCTTTTAGAGTTCAAATGGAATATATGTTGGGCTTAAACGGATACCTCAAAATGTTCCATATAACTTACAAGATTCTGATGTAATTGGATTTGGATGGACTACTGGTGCTCCACTTGTAAACATTAAAGATAATGAGAAATATGTCTTTAAACTTACCAAGGAGGACTGCCCTTTACCATTATCAAAACGGATATTATATCAAAATCAGAATGATTTTAATGATATTGAAGCAGCTATAGCAACTTTAAAAGATAAGGACATTGAGAAAAAAAAAAAATTAAAACGGAAGTTAGGTTCTTCAAGTGTTAAACAAGAAAATGGTATTGATGTAATAGCTTTATCTGACAGTGATGTTGAAATATGTCCTAACATTGAACCAGAAAATAAGAAAATAAAACATAACCCTTCACATGACAAGCAAATAAAAGAGGATCACCTCATAAGTGAAAATGATGATTTACAATTTGAAGCTTTCAACATCAAACAAGAGTATTTAGGGTATAATGATGAAATTCAACAGGTTGATAGTGATAGTGATAGTGAAACAGAAAATTGGTTTTTAAGATTATCACAAAGTTCACCTGGTAAACCTTTCACAAAAATAATCCAAAATAAACTTAATGACTCAAAACAAGTAAACAATTCCTACAGCCAAGCTGAAGATTTTATAACTTTAGATATGAAAGAAGAGAAAAATGAATCTGAAGAAGAATTTAGTGATGATTGTATAACACTACCTTATTTATCTCCTATAAAACAATTTGATGAACCGCTTGAAAGTGTTAAAGAATCTCTGGATGACAAATGTATAGATAAGTGTACACATTCATCAGAAAAAAATAATGATGTTATACCAGTGACAGCTCAGTTAACTATGAGTCCAAATTTAAAATCCAGTGTAGGTAATCAAGATAGAGTTGATGGAAACCACTTAATTATTAATGGTTTGGTTAATTCCACATCACAAATATCTCTTCAAACTAATAAAGATAACACTAAAAGGATCCAAATAATTGAACCTTTGTTACAACCTACAAAGACCGAAAAAGTTTTGCATGACTGTAAGTACATTTATTTTTTCTATATTTCGTTTTGAATTCCAAATTAACAAATTAATAAATTTTAGGTAAAACATCTAAAAATCAACATAAAAAAAATCGTAAAAAAAGTCTTTCATCCGCCACTAAGAAGGAAGTAAGCCATTCTCGAAAAGAAGAAAGGATGAAAAAACTGAGAGAAATTGCTTCAAAAGAAAAAGAAGAATGTGAGAATGTAAATAAATCTTCAGGAAAAAGCGCTGATCAACCAGTTATTGCAAAAATAACAACAACAAACAGAGGTGCATTTTTAACAGACACATTACAATCAACTGGCAAGTCTCTCAAAAAGACTAAATTAAACAATACTAAGGAGACAGACACATCAAGCCATAAACATGATTCAGAATCTTATACTGAAAATAAGTGCAATGAAAAAGAGTCTACAATACACTTACCAAAAAAACATGACAAACAAGGAAAATCTAAAAAAGCAGATAAAACTTACAAGTCCCTTGAAGTCAATAACAAATCTTTTAAATCATTCGAATCTAATTTACGAATACCTCTTAAATCTGTAAAACTCTTAAAAGAAAGTGATGAAATGTCAGGAAAGCCATTTTCGAAAGTAGAACCTCTACAACCAAAGCCAAATTCTCCAATTAAAAAAACTAAAAAGAAAGTACACTTTAGTAATGAAGAACCAATTGTTCACATTTTTGAAATTGAACCTGGAAATAAAATGAAAAAGACTAGTTCAATCAAAACATCTTTATTGGATGTACAACATTTGCCTTTGTTTTCTTTGGAGAAAATTACATTAATGAAAATCCTTCGTTGGAATCCACATTGGCTGGATGAACAAATAAACAACAATGATCCTCCACCTATTTTAGGCCACAACAATCCGCCATTAGCAATATTTCATTCTTTTACCAGTCACAAACAATACATACAGTAAGTTATTTTAACTGTCAATAGGAGCTGTACTTGAAATATTTTTGTCTTTCAGACTGGATTTCCAGACTCTGTGTTGTAATTTATTATTATTTTCCAGATTAGTAGGTGATTTACTCCTAATGGAGATATGGGAATGTTTAACACAAGGGTACATGAGATTATCAAAGCGAAGCCCTGGATTACAGATGCGCATTGATTCTTTACCGCCAGTACCACCACAAGAGAGATTCTTTGATTTATTCAACCTAAGTTGCAATAGTAAGTTTTAATTATTTTTGCATCTACTTTTCAACATGTTCCCTACCACGTGGGGCGTATACACGCGATGCTGAAATTACCTATGAAAAAGTTTTACCACGCATTATCTAAAATAATTACTTTATGCTTAAAATAATTACATACTATTTGAATCCAAATAATTTTTTTTTAAATTGTAAATCTTTGAGTTAAGAATTGTTAAATTGTTTTCTGTATGTGCCTCATTAGACCGCAACAGAAAACATTGAAAACATGCTCTGGCTAGGAATGTATTACATGTGTCTACAGTTCAGTATAATATATTATGAAACTCTTTGTTGCAGTATCAGTACCAACAAACGAAATAAAGTCTGTACCAAGAGTAGGAGATGTTTTATTGGTAACATTTGGACCAGAAAGTTCAAAATACAGTAGATTTTTATTTGTCCATAATGTTAGATGTCTTCCATCACCTCCAAGTATGTATATGCTGCTACAGTTTTATAATAGAAACTAAGGTTATTTGGGAAAATGTGTTATTATCTACATCTTGGTAATTTCAATAACTAAAATGGTGCATTTTTTTTCTTATTTTTTAGATTACGTTCATTCTTTTTTTACTTTATCTTTATATGCCATTTTTACGGAAAAAATGGCGCAATTGCGACCTGGAGAAGTTATGTATGCCCAAAACTTGGCATATATAAATAATGAATTAGTGTTATTTGAAGCAATGGAGCATCTAGCGGGGTCACCACTCAGCGAGGCTATTTTAAAACCACAACCACATCACTTCATTAGATTAAAAGAACCAAATGCTGAGCATAATTTAAAGACACAAGTAATTTCTAATATAATTTATTAATTATTATTATTTTATGGTATATCAAATGATAATAAACTTTCATTAATTTTAATTTACCTACTTGTTTTTCTGAATAGTTTTATTGTTACATACATTATTTGTCATTTATTATATTAAAATATAAATGAAACAAAATTAAAATATGAAATAATTTTAGCATTGTTTATTGGTAACATTAATGTGTTTTTTAAATCATTTATTTCAGTGGACATCAACACTTAATCCAAGTCAAAAGTTGGCAGTTTGTTCTTCAGTAGCAGCCGCATTGGGAGACAGACCCAGCATACAAATGGTGCAAGGACCACCTGGCACAGGTGCTGTGACTGTGTCAATGTTATATATGTACTTAATAATACTTAATTATGTGTACTTTCAACCTACCTACCTATTTACAACTCTTTTCATTCTTTTTGCAGGAAAGTCAAGTGTTATCTGCGCTATAATCATGACATATTTTTATAATGCTACAGGAAAAAAACAACAAAATAGAGGAAAAATTTTAATTTGTGCCACCAGTAACGCCGCGGTCGATGAACTAGTCATTAGATTACTAAAAATCAGGCAGAGTTTGCCTAAAGGTAAGCAAAATGTTTACCTTTTGGTCGAAATAGCTTTGAGGACTGTTTGCCCATATAGAGGATGATATAGCTTCCTCTGCGGCTAGCTGGTTTACTGCTTGCCTTGTAACGAGGAGGTCGTAACAAAGTATATGGCAGGTTTGATACGCCCATTATCAGTTATTAATAAAAAATTTTTTCTGAGCTAGAGCGTAATTAACAACACTAGATTGCCCAAAGCAGTCATTCGATTATTTTTCATTTCATTTATTAATACTGATATGAATATCGAATGTATTAATGAAAAAAAAAATATTATTGAATCTATCTTTATCGCCTCTTTGTTGTTATTAATGTAAGTTATTTTGCTTATGATAATAACGCATGTTATTTCAAGCTCTAATGTCGGGCAATCTAGTGTTAACTTACACAACTAACGTCGATGGATGATTCAAACTTCCTTATTAATAGTATAAATGCGAAATCGCTTACGAATAATGCGTGGACATGACGTTTTTACACTAAGCCACTTCAGTGGCATGATTTAAATTTTATCCTTTTAAGGTCGCACATGCACTATCGAGCGGAATGTACATGTTATCTAATAAAATAATGAAATGAATATGCCACAATTATATAATAATCTCAATAATCTAGTATTTTTAACAAGTAATATGTAAAACAGACCACACAAATTTTGTGTTCACACAAAGTGTGAAATTTAGGTCTTTCTGATGCTCATCGATCAAGAAGGCCAACAACCTTAGACAACGATGTTTTAAGGGCGGTAGTGGAGACAATTCCATGCCAAACAATAGAAGAATTGTACTACAGTCTTAACCAACCTTGGTCGACCATACAAGAACATTTGCAGCAGATCGGCAAAGTTAACAGATCAGGTGTTCCACATAATTTGTCGGAACAAAACAAAGCCATAATTGCTACCCATTTTTTGATCATTTAATTACTGGTGATGAGAAATCGGTCCTGTCGGATAATCCTGGACGTAAAGGCAATTGCTTTCTCAAAATGAAATACCACGAAGTACTGCTAAGCTGGGTTTACATCCTAAAAACGCACTTTTGTGTTTGGTGGAGTATACGCGGACTATTTCATTTTGAAGTGCTGAATTCGAGACAAACTGTGACTGCAGACCTTTACAGCGAACAATTAGATCGAATATATCAAGCCTTAATTGAAAAATATCCCGTGATTGTAAACAGGAAAGGCATTTAGCAGTTGCGCGATAATGCCAGACCGCATTGTGCAAGAAGGACGTTGCAAAAAATCAATGAATTGGGGTGGGAGGTTCTACCTCACCCACTATATTCACCTGACATCGCATCATTTATTTCGATCGTTGTAGCACTTTTTAAATGGAAAAAAAATTGAAAATTCGAACATTATCAAAAATGCCATATCCGACTATTTTTCTCAAAACCCAATTGATTTTTACCAATGCGGTATTGAAAATTTGCCCTCTAGATGGCAAAAGGCAGTCGATAATGAGGGAGATTATATCATCGAATGAAATTAAAAGATATTAAAGATTTTTCTATTTCAATTTAACCTAAAAAAATGCCTAACCTAAAAAGAAGCCTGTGCTCATGCGCTTGCTGCGTACATGACTATGGGTTCTATTACTTCTAATTATCTCAGGGCTGAATCCCGTTGAATGATACCCATTTGCAGATCTCGTTAATTGTGCATATAGTTTGTGTTTTATTGCACACATACTTTACAAGATTATCAAATGTTAGTTTATATCTATTATGAGGCCAATTAGTTTCATTTCCTTTGTAAAGGTAACGCTTTCTCCGCCCATATTCAGAGTTGGGGTGTCGTATTTTAATTTGTTTGTGATTATCATTGCGTTCGTTTTTTGCTGTGCGAATTTTAGTTTGTTGCTAACACCCCACCTCTCAACATGTGCTAAGGTGGCATTAGCCCTTTTCTGTATATCCTGTATTGTATTCCCCGAGATCATTAGAACAATATCATCAGCAAATGCTTGGTAGTGTTCCCCCATGTACTCTAATTCAACTAGTAGTGGATTGAGCAATTTGTTCCAAAATTTCGGTCCTCCAATGGAGCCTTGCACACACCCTTTCGTTATCACGGTTTCGTTATAACAGTTGTCGACGAGGCGCCTCAGGTGTGCCGGGCACTTCGTTTCTGCCAGGCGACAGTGGATTGCAGGCCACCACGCGTTGTCGAAGGCTCCCTCTATGTCGAGCCACATTATAAGATTTATCTTTCTGTCTTGAATGCCTTTGTTAATGTATTGCATCAAATCATAGATGAAGTCTTCTGTACTCCGCTGTGGCATGAATCCGTACTGTTGGTGATTCAGTTGGCGTATGATGTGCCATCTTATTCTACTTATCATCATCTTCTCGAAGATTTTCCCCAGGACGGGCAGTAACCCTATAGCTCTGTAAGACTGAGCATGTGTAGGTCTCCCTTCCAGGTTTCCGCAAAATTACCACTACCACTTCCTTCCATTTGGTTGAGAAAAGTCATAGTGCAAGACACTTGTTCAGGAGTGTAAGAAATAGTTCCGAGTCAGTTGTAATTGCCGCGAGACAGATTTCCGAAGTGAGACCTTCGGCCCCCGGAGCCTTTTTTGGGTTAATACTAGATGTAGCCCACTTGAGTTCTTCAACAATAAAGGGGGGGTCGTGAAAATATACTGTTTCAGCCCTCTCCCTGATCTCTTTGTGCTCCGCGTCGTCGTTTTGCTGAGAATCCTCCGGGAAGATGGTAACCCGTCACTGAATATTGGGATGTTCTCCGATCTCACTGTCATGCGGCCAATTACTCTATAGATACCGTAGAGGAATTACGTTTTTTTTATTTTTAATCTCGTTTACACCTGTTATGGCTAGACAGGGCCTATTCGGTTCTTTGTTATTTATTTCTTATTTATTATTCACACTTTTACTCTTTTCCCTTCCATACCTCATAATGATTTTCTCGCTTGCATATCTTCCTTTTTCATACTTAAGCCATTTTTTTCTTTCATACATCGCGCTTAAATAAGGGGACACAACTAATTTATTTGTGCTGGCGGAAACCTTCTTTCCGGAGGACTCAAGCGAAAACGAAGATGCGGTACACAAGGAGATCCGGGAGATAGCTGAAATAGTAAACGGAGGAAACTGTGAAGATTCTTCTGACCCTCCATTCACTTTTGAAGAACTGGAGTGGGCCGCGTCAAGTTTCAACCCAAAAAAGGCTCCGGGAACCGATAGTCTCACATCTGACATATGCCTAGCGGCAATCACTTCGGACATAGAACTATTCCTTATTCTCCTAAATAAATGTCTAACATTATCGCTGTTCCCCACCAAGTGGAAAGAAGTAGTAGTGGTAGTCTTGCAGAAGCCCACAAAGAAGGATTACACACACCCTTAGTCATATAGACCCATAGGGTTACTGCTAGTCTTAGGGAAAATTTTCGAGAAGATGGTAATAAGAAGAATAAGATGGCATATTATTCCCCAACTGAACCATCAGCAGTGCGGGTTCATGCCACGCGCCAAACGCGAACTATGCGCTTCAGGTATGCTGGAGCTGAGTTTGTAAGGGAAATGACAAAAGGGTGTGTGCAAGGCTCCATCGGTGGATCAGAAGATCCATTCCAACGTTTTTTGAATGTTCTGCTAAATCCACTACTCGCTCAATTGAAAAAATAGGAGACCATTGTCAGGCATTTACTGACGACATAATTCTAATTATCTCCAGGAATACAGCAACAGACATACAGGAAAGGGCTAATGCTGTCTTAGTACATGTTCAGAAATGGGATGCCAAAAATAAATTAAAATTCGCACCGCATAAAACGAAGGCAATGATTATTACAATGAGATTAAAATAGGACACTCCACTTCTGAACATGGGCGGAGAGAGCATTACCCTAACACACGAAATTAAAATACTCGGCTTTATAATAGATGAAAAACTAACTTATAACAACCACGTAAAACATACGCAATAAAACTCAAAAACTATACAACCAACTAACCAGAGCGGCAGACATTGGAATACGCGAAGCAGCCATATTATATAAAATCAAAAAAGGTTACACCGAAAATATAATAGGAAATCGGGAAGTCGAATCCAAAATACCATTCAGAGAAACGATATACCCAGCAAAATTAATAGGATTAGAAATTGAATACATTGAAGACAGCACAGGAATAGACCAAAACAACGTAGATTCAATACATATCTTCACCGACGGTAATAAAGTAGATGCAAAAGTTGGATTAGCCATCTCTGCCTGGACAGGAGAAGAAGAGATAAGCAACAAAAAACTCAAATTAGAAGACTACTACACGGTCTATCAAGCGGAACTTCAGGCAATATGAGAAGCAACCAAATATGCAGTCAATAGTAACAGCCAACATTGTAAAATATCTAGTGATTCTAGAGCAGCACTACACACAGTCGTACAAAATAATCCCAGTCACCCCTTGGCAGTAGATTTTTGGAACAACATAATTAAAACAAAAATACAAATAAAAAATTACTACTTTTCTGGGTTAAAGCACACAATGGAATAATAGGTAATGAGAGAGTCGACGCATTGGCGAAGGAAGCAGCAACAAAATCAAAGAGAAAACCAAATTATGACAAGTGCCCAATATCATTTATAAAGAACCAAATCCGTCAGGAGTCTCTAATTGAATGGAACCATCGCTACAACAATGGAACTGCGAAGATTACGAAAATATTTTTCCCGGATGCTATAAAATCATATCCAGTAATAAGGAAAATAAAAATAGACCCACTAATTGTACAAGTAGTCACAGGCCACGGCGGGTTCTCCCAGTACCTGCACAGGTTCAAGTTCAAGGAGAATCCAGCGTGTATCTGTGACCCAGATATTAATGAAACTCCCATACATGTTATAGTTGATTGCCCAGTACACGAAAAGTTAAGATCACAATTAGAAATAGAATTAGGAATAAAAATTAAATAAGAAAACTTAACTACTATTATAGCAAGTAAGAACACTAGGAATAGATTTTTATCATATTGTAAATATCTAACAAAAATAGTAATACATAGAAATAATTCATAGATAAGTAAGTTAAATTGTAAATGCACTTAAAATGTACAGCACAAAAAAGTCACGCAGTTCCTGCGTCCACGGCTGCACCTCCCCCGACCATCAGGCGGAGGACACAGGCGGGCCCGCTCACGCGGGCATCCTCTGGCAGGGTCGTGGTCGTATCCGCAAGGCTTCCCATGACT
>DWQX01006468.1:0-11307 GCA_018245475.1 Pharmacophagus antenor | reverse complement strand
ACTAACTTTTGGAGTTTTATTCAATATTGTAATTTTTTCAAGGTGGTCTCAAACTTTTGGCCGGCAGTGTACGTATGATAGCCAGAGTATTCTGAGCGAGCGTACTTCAACATCTATTGACCCAATGCACTTAAAATCATGGGTAATTTATGTCAAGTGTTAGCGCGTTATCGATAAAAAAAAGTTTATGGTTTCGGGCCCTCATCACCCTCCTCGTGAGCCGGACAAGGTTGGCAAATATAATACAAAATGTTCTGGGGTTTGCAAAAAACAACTATTAATCTAAAGAAATGTTTTGTTTATATCGATCATATTGATATACTTATATGTCTATTTTGTTTACAATATTTTGTACATAAGGCGGATTGAACGCGATACGACATCCTCACTTCTACGCCTTAACGTTCAACAGAAATTAATTTTAAAGTAAATTACGTTTAAAAAATGAAACAATAATCATTAAGTATTTTTTTATTTACAACACTTAACAATCTTATTATTTCGAACATAGATATTAATTTAAAATGCTTTCCGGTTGTTCACTGTTTTATTTATAACGCGAATTTGGTTAATGAGAAAGATTCATAAATTTAATACAATGAAATTTAGCATTTTTATATAAGTGAAGAATTTTTAAACATTTTCATCTTGTTTCCAGATAATACATTACAAACGAGGTTATAACTAAAACAATAAACAACCCTTACATTAATAAAATATATCAATGCAAAACTACATAGTAGATTTTATAAATTATCGCCTTAAGTCTCGAATATTTAAATTGAATTAAAATGTGCTTTTAATGTAATCTTCTTACGTATATAGTAGATCTGATATTGTTCTAAAATTTCGGATGATACGCCTATGGCTGTTTATCTCAATATAAAATGGGTATCATATAAATTTAAATAGTGTAACTTATAAATCAGAAAGCTGGAATGCTTCGTAAATGTAGATATAAATTATCAATCAAACAAAGTAATAGTTTTTTTATCTTAAGAGAAGTTAAATCGAATAATAAAAAATACTTTAGTTTTGAATACGCTTACGAGGTTATTAAAGATGTATAACTGACACTTAAAGCGATAATTTTAGACGTAAGAATTTTTCGTACAATGAGAAAATATTATGTTTCAAGACAACATTAATGAATTAGTACTCATGTAATACGCGTGGTTCTCGCGTACAAAATTCGTAACAATTGAATGTACAACTCCACAATTAAATTTAGGGACCAGCCCCCGCCTTATCTCGTTATCCATAATAAATACATAAATACTAAAGAGTTTACGGTTGGGATAGAATTTGTTTAGGAACCGATAATATTTAGGGAAGCCATTAAACGATTTATTTTCATTTGTGCTTCTATACTTAAAGCAATTGGTTCACTAACACAAGATACAAAAGCAAATTCGCATCAAAATCAATAAGTTTATTAACTATTAAAAAGTTGAGCTGTTCAGCAAAACATTACTCGGTTTTTTGAGTTATTTGGTTTTTTGGATACTTAGCTATACAATTAGTGCGTTTTGGATGTTAAAAAGTAAAGTTTTTTTTAATAAATATGAGATTGAACACACTCAGCTACAATATGTTACGCTTATAAATATATTTACCACACAAAATATTGGTAAGTATAATGTATAATAGTTAAGTAAAAAGTATACAAACATCGAAGTATTTTTTTTATATTCTTTAGACCGTTTATGTATTGACATTGAGCACAAGGAAGCGTAACATTTAAATTTTTTAATATAATTTTTTTACTGACTACACAAATACAAGTCACTTATACTTACCAGCGTCATAAAGACGAATGATTATATGCCAACCTTAACAAATCCTATAGACTTTATATATTATACTTATTCGAATACAATAAATTATTAATAGATATACATAGTATTTAAGCTATTAGTAAATATGATGCTCAAATATTTTAGAATACATATCGGTGTAATAAACAGTATCAAATGTAAAGTACATTCACGATGAAAAATAAAGAAAAAGTTGGTAAATCCTTTTAGTGCCTATTTTTTTTTTATTAAATTGATCAAAAAGTTGAATTTTGATATGACTCTGCCGAAACATTCGGTCTATTAGGTACTATAAAAGATTTTTTTTTATAAAAATAGGAATTCTCTGAAAGCTCAAGAGTAAAAGTGGACCAAAAGTCAGTTCAGTATTAGGAAAAAGAAGGATTTTTTTTATCACATATTACGAATACATAATGTCGGTGAATATTCGGCACTGTCATGGAGTGCACACAGAGGTGACTGCCTCTGCTGCTGGATGATCGGCCGACGGTACAATATGCCCTCTCTTATGGCACTCTTATCACGGATACATCGAGTACACCTAAACGAAATAATTACCCGTCTAAATGGAATCTTACATCTCCGCGCGAACTCATTAATTTATAGATTTATTAATGAAGCCCATACAATGAATATAATGAAAATATATAGAATAAAAACATTCTCAAACACTACACGAATAATTAGATAGCAACAACGATAAACTGTATCTTTTAACTTATACTAACATGGTTATAATTAGTATAAAATAAGCGTATTATCGGACACATCCGTCTGGCACCGTTCGTGCCTATGATTTCAGACTTTAAGTTGACACCCAAATGCGTAACTTAGTTCCATTTTTTGCTCTCATTTTTTTTATGTATCTCCTTAAATCCGTCCAAATTTATCGACTCGTATTATATACGAAGTGTACAAGAATTTGTATATCAAGTCTTATAAAATATATCAGCGGGAATGCATAATATAGATTAATATGTTAATATTATAACATTTCTGCGTATAACACACAATCGTTTTTACGCATAGCCGGTACAAGAGGATCCAAACATTTATGTAAATTATTTTTTTATATTTTTCGCACAATTCGAGAAGAAAAATGATTAATTAAGTTATATAAAAAGACAGTTGAACAATTATTTTTTTAAATCTAAAAAAAATGTCGAATACAAATATTCTTATACATGAATTGTTCATAAATTAGTCAATTCACGAGTTAAAGTATTTTGTTCACGACTATATAATTTAAGTCGCATATAAAAATTCGCGCGACTGTACTAAAGAACTTCGATATCTACGATCGATACTAATTCTGTACGTGACTGTACATTCATCGCGGTTCGCTCACACGTGTTTGCTTTGTATTACACCATATTCATCACCGGCTCACTCCTCGGCGGTAGGTTGGGACGTAGACGTAGGCGGGGCTTGTATGGCTTGCTGGCGTAATGCTCGTTTCACGTCAGCCATCGAGCTGACTCCGGCTTCGTCGAGTTCCCGCCAACGCGCGTGATTGTTGCGGGCGTGATTCACCAACTCCGGCATATCGATAAATGCTTAGGAAAAATAATTATTTTTATGAATGGATATCCTAATATTACAAATGTAATTTTTTATTCTACATCAAAATCTTTGTAAAAATATTGATAAATTCGTGGTACAAAGACGGAGGAATAGATCTTGCAGAATGATGTACTACTTTGTGTATTATAAATTTAGCACTTGTAAATTATGTAAAAAGAGATGAAAGTTAGTAAGTGAATACAATAATTTCTGAAATTAAGGCCACGAAAGTTCATCAGATCAACTTTTCAAGTATAAAGTAAAGAATATTGGTGGTGCATCTTTTTTTTTATTAGTAGTACATTTCTCCTTAGGTTCATTGCCGCCCCTGTCACCTGGCGGTAATGTGGGGGTGCGAACGTTAACGTGTTCCGGTTTAAAAGGTTCTGTGGTTACTGAAATTACTAGAAATATTGAGATTTTAAATCTTACGTCTTTAGATGACTAGGTCAATATGACGTATAAGCATTTTAATTAGCGCACCATTGTTAGTTGTAGATGTACGGCATACTATTACTTTTAAACTCTCTAAACAGACTAAAGGCTGTCTATGGTTTCGATTGCATTGTTTTACGGCCTGGTGCAGTATTTTAATTCTTGCTTTGTAACGCGGAGGCCCTATCCGTCTTACTAGCTGCTACCTTCATTGTCAACGTGCTGCCCATAACAGCGTAGTAGTGTTTAGATGTGAGGGCCGGAGTATTCCGGGTGTACACGCTTCACCATCTATGGTTTCATTGTCACTTAACATCATGTGAAACTGAGGTCAAGTGTTAGTCCATTGTCGGTAATAAACCATACCGGCCCAGGCCTCCATCATGTCGATAATGATGTAATCGATGAAGCCGATTTGGGAGCGCGGCACGGAGCAAGTGGCGCGGTCGAACATCGGCATCACGACCGGCAGCTCACGCGCCTTCTCCTCGTCCGTCTGCAGGAAGTACTCCTCGGCGATCCTGGGTACCGTGACAATTATCATTAACGCGCGTATAGAAGACTGCAGCCAACACACAGAAATCCATCTGATAATATAAAGAAACGTAAAAACGAAGCACAAAATCTCATCTAAGTCTAAAAGCCTAGAAAAATCTATCATAGCAAATTTCAAGACGGGCGTTTAAGAAAGTCTAATTTGACAGTCCTTTATAAACTTTCAAATTGGCGCTTCTTCTTAGATACTAAATCTAAACATAAATATAATTTAAACGTAATAATGAAAACATTACCTACAATATTATCATAACTATCAGTCGTTAGGTGCCCTCCTATCATTAATGTTCTATGCCAATATTGTAAGGCTAACAATACTTTGGATTTTAGCGGCGACCTTATATCTATCTGGTCCATTCAAACAAATGATTACCTTCTAGCCCATTCGAATGCGAACTTTTGGGGTCTCGAGGCGTTAGACACGTCAGCGCACTTGATCATCATCCTCTTAACCAGAATCACGTTTTCCGGGAGCGAAAGTGCCGTGGTGTCCAGCGACAACGGTTCCTATTTAACAAATCACTATACAAATTAACGAATACATTAAATGCACACCTTGTTTAAGTATTTGAGTAAAGATTAAATATTTCTGTTTGATTCGCGGCAATAATAATTAACTCTATAGTCCATGATGGAAATCAAATAGTAATTATTAACTTTAATACGCATTAAATTTTAAAATTTGTAGTTCAACAGAATCTTATCAAAATATTTTATTTCTTTCTTTATGACTTTAGTGAGTTGGAGTAGAAATGGATTAGGTTCCTAATAATAAAACTTAATATTGTTCATCAATTCCATTACATTATACTCACATCGGTGTGCATGCCGTCTTCCTTGCTGCCACTAGATTTAGCGTAGAAGACGTTCACGAACTTGGCGAGATGCTCAAAGTGCTTGGTCATCTCCGTGGCGAGGATCATATCGATGACGTTATGCCGGACAGTCTTGTAAGTTTCGCGGTCGAGATTCTTGAATATGTTCACGCGGTCATCGTCTATTCATTAAAGTCAATGCATGATTTAGTGTACAACAAAAATGGTAGTGCATAAGGTTTTTCTTAACTGTACTCACTGAGGGTCAGTTTGAAGGTGAGAGCAGAGTGATGGGATTCAAGCACGCAGATGTCGTTGTAGAGGATGGCAAGCGGGTGGCGCGAGTTGCATAGGAAGGCGGAGGAGGTGCCGGGGTGGTCGATGTCGTGTGCAGCTGCCGCTATGAGCGCCGCAGCCGCCTCCAACGGTTCCAGCAATGTTTTCAAACGGTCTTTCTCGAGGAAGTATGCTACTGCCTAGAATGGAATATCATATACTCATCTATACTTTTCCAATCTTAATATTAAAGAATAGATGTTATAAGTAATGTAAACAATTACTAACATTGGTGACATTGGTCATAGCGATCGCAATTACAATTGACACATTAATTTTTCAATAAACATGGTTAGTCATTTTAGGTTTTTCAGTAATTATTTATGTTCTCCCGTGCCTCGCCTAACTATCCGTTATCAGATATAAAAAGATAAAATATGTATTCAACGGCAATAAACATTTGTAATACATTAAGGCTAATCAAACGATATTTTTAAGGATAAAAATTGGTTAATAATAGCCATTTAATATTGTTATAAACGACGGAAATGTGATAGAAAAATTACAAGGTTAATTTAGGTTCACATTTTGGGTTAGATAAAACCCGTGATCATTCTGGAGATGCATCGCGCAGGCTCCGCCACGATAAAACTCCCACACAACTCTGACTTTCCCCCAAAAGGGAGGACATCTTTCCAAGACCCCTCCCCCCCCCCCGATAACAAAAAAACAGTTCACATTTTGGGTTAAATAAAATAATTTCATTGAATTTTACCTGTAGAACGTCCGCAGCATGAGTGGAATTGTGGTAAGTGTTAACTGCATGATAGTTGGTCTCGATGACGGTGAGCCAGTGCAGTAGTGTGCGTTCGTCACATTCGAGCGTGGCGCACACATCGAAGCGGCCGCCCATTAAAGCTAGGCCTAAGTGAGCCAGTGGCCGACCGCGGGTGAGGTCTTCCAAACGGAAAATCTCGAAATCCCAACTCAATGCAGTGTCCAGGAGTTCGCGGAGCTGGCCTGATGTCTACAACAAAATCGACATTAAAAAAATCTCATAAAATGTCTGGCTGCTGAAAGGAATAGAAGGTTTCTATTTTCGTGTAGTCACAATAAATAAAATATGAGTTTTGTCAAAATTTCGACCCTATAAACCTGAAATTTGTACTAAGATTTTTGCACACAAATCAGCAAATCGAAATCAATAGTAGCATATCCCGTCACTTTTATAATGTTAATAAAATACATTAGCTAAGGGTAAATATTTACTATGAGATCAACGTCTCTTCTCTTTATTGCTAGAAATATATTATTTGAAATCTACGAATATTTTATAAGGGCTCATTTGTATACTACCTAAGTAGTACACCGTTATCTTACCTTATGTTTGATGTTAGTCCTGTTTGTTTGCGATCGTACGACAGTCGAGTCATTGCTGCTCCTCCGAGACGACAGCACGTTAGTTGGTCCTTGCTATGATAAGAAACAGATTTGTCATTAACAAAAAATATAATATTGATTATATTAAATTATCCAATTCTACTTAAAACTAATAACTAGGTCTAAGACGACAATATGCAGTGTAGCATTAAGTAGTATTCATGTTATTACGTGCGTTTGTAACGTAAAAGCTGTAATGCCAATTATATCATAGAAAAATATAGAAAAGAGTTTTTATTATGAATAAAAGAAAAAATATTTCCATAATAGTTTTACAGAATTGACAAAAAAATGATATGGTAGTTCTACAATATGTTGAGACGTTTGTTTAAGCAACGAATACTGTTCTTAAATATGCTAAAAGTATAGCATTTCGAATATGATTATAGAGATTGATATTATTTCATAGTCAACGATAACTTTAAAAACCGATATGATAACATATTTTTTTTGTTTGTTGAGATAAAGTAGATTTAGGTGAGTTGTTAAGTTTCTCAAGAAGATGGAGTTTGAATATAAAAATTAAAGTATAAAAGTTAATAACATAAAAAATTAAACGAATCGATTCATCGAACTACTGATTTAAACTACAATGTTTGTTATAAATGAAGTATTTGTGTATGCTTAATATACTATGTAAGCAATTTTCTTTGATTTAAGGATTAGTCATTTAGTAATAACAATTTTTCTTATTCAATCGCTTTTAAATCATTCGCTGTTAAGAGCTAATTGACGATAGACATGCTGCTTATATGATACATAGGAGTAAATGATAAATGGCTGTAATAAGTTGAAACAAGACATCCGCGACTCTAATATTCAGCTAGTTATCAGGTGATTCAGGCAAGACGAGAAGTGTTACAAGGGCAGGCTGAGCTAATGCTAAACTTCCTACCATGAAGAACAAATTTGTGTTCACTTGCTCCCTCTTCACCAGGCACAACAGGAACATAAACAAATAAATATCAATGTTAGTCGACGTAGATTTAACTATGCGTATATATAAAAACAGATACATACAATTAAATATATCCCTATAAAGTGTTCTTGTGTTTACTTGGGATAAATATTATCATTACGTTTTAAAATATAATTAAGAGTTACAGATAGTTAAGACATTGCTAAGTATTACTTTGTTAATAATAACTACTACATCACTCAATTGGTCATATTTTATAAAAAATATAATTAAATAAATAAAAAAAAATGTTTTATTTTTTATTTATTTATTATATTGAAGATATCACAAAATAAATATATGTACTATATTTTATTTTAATTACGTAAATTCCTATAATGATAAAGAATGAACCGTAAGGATAGTTATTTATGATAATACACACCGATAACAAAGCTCCAATTAGGTCGGTAGCTATCGGGTCTTCGGCTCTAAGTTTCGGGTCTTCCTTCATCTGTGGTGAATATAGTTCAGATGTCCGCAGCATATCGACCGCGCGTTCTATGCAAGCGACGGTTGACGGCGGAGCGCCTTCCGTGGCAGTGGACAGCAGTGATATCACCTAAACAACGGTATATTTAATCATTCTGTATTTTCACATAAGTGTTTGTTACGTAAATAATGAGCTTTTGCCTTCTAACACGGAGGATTCCTGGGCCACAGGACCAGTGAAGTTTTAATGTTGCTAAGATTTTTCGAACCTGCTTGGCTATCACTCTATGCCAATTTGCCGCTAAAACAGCATTGCCTTATTCCGGCAGACATACATGTGAAAATTAGAAGTATTCTGGGTGAACACACTTAACCATCTACAACTTATTATCATTTAATATCAGGTGAAATCAAAGGCATTTTTAGCACATAAGCGTTAAATAAAAGATTTATGTAATAACAGGGTATGCAGTACCTTAGTAATGGGCGCTTCTAGTGGCAGACCCTGCAGTTTCGCTAGGGAGGTTCGCCGCAGGCCGTCCGAAGCGACGGAACGGACGTCCAAAGAACCTCGCCTGATAGAGTGCAGGGAGCCACGAGCTCGCTCACCATCACCGGTGGCACTGGGCTCGCATACGAACACCACGTGCGACGTGCTCCTAATGGATAATCGTATAAAATTATTTCTCAATTAATATCCATCACGAAATTCAAATTGGCGTCATAAGGTTATTGACGGGCGTAATTTTTTTTTTTATTGATATAATCTTCGGAAGGTCTAGTGATTTTTCGATAATTTGCTGTCTAAATACTATACGCTATACGCTAGTGACTTAAGAAATTGTTCACTCAAGAATTTAAAATAAAGGAGCTAAACAACAGATGAGATTTTAAAACCATTTTTGAGTGTTACGGTAACCATTTTGTTTACTAAGTTGATATCTTAGTTGGCAGGTAGTTTGTGTCGAGTAGCGCCTTATTCTTAGTATAATACTGTAGGTGATGATCATTACCTTGCTAAAGCGACCGATGCGCCTCGACAGGGCAGTAGTATAGGGTCAGGTGCAGCTCGACGGCGCAACATGACCGGAGCCTCCCAGTCTCGTGCGCCGCTTGCCGCCAGTCGCAGAGCTTCGCCACCAACCGTGTCTGTTAGAGGCCGTGGTCCGTCTTCTGGACGCCAACCAAGCAGCCGGCCCCAGGATTTATTTGTGAGCTAAGAAGTAGGAGTACTTTTTAAAGTTACAGAATATTGATATTATCTATTACATGAATCAGAATAAAAGTTTTAATTAGAATTGGTATTATGACTAATGTTACCAATATTCTCTGCTGATCGTCGGTGACAGCGACAAGGTCCCGGCAGCGGTCGGCGGCTGCTGCCAGCGCCGCCACCGCGCCCACCTGCGCTCGCGACGTGGCCGCGGCTGCGCGTGCCTGCAGAATCTCGCCGCACCAGGCAGTCCCACCAACCGTCTCCACCATTATCTAAACACGTTAAAATTATTATTTACTCGTAGTATTAAAATAATTATGGGATAGTCAAATTCTTTTAGTGCATCAGAAATGTGCACACCAGCTGACACTGATAAGTTTCATGCATGACATTAAAGACTAGCGTCACTCTTGCGTAAGACTTGGGGTGGCACTAATAGTATTTAAAAAGATATCATTCCAAAATATGATAGTAGTTTCCTTAAAACCTGGGTATCAATTATTTTTGGGAAGATTAAATAATATATACACATTAAATGTACTATAATTACACATAAGATCACGAGTATCACTTTTATAACTCTTTTATAAGTCTTGTTGTTTTTTGAAATATATTATTATTCCGGGTTGCATTAATCTTTATTCTAAATTTTTTGTCGTACTAAAAGATTTCTTTTAAATAAGACTTCTTAACTTTACTGTTACTTACGTTCAAGTCATTACTGCTTAAATGTAGACTAAAGGCTTAGAAATTTCATTACAACCAAAAATACTTGATATAAGAATACAATTTAAAGAAAAGATTTTAGCCGCAATGGATGACTAACCTTTTTTGTAACATATTATTTTCTTTCGTATATAACACCGAAAAGAAATTAGTTTTTTTTCTTTATTCAATTTATTGGATATTATTTCTATAATTTATTAGTGAACAAATTATACTCGCCAATAATATTGTTATATTAGGAATTGTACTTCATTAAATGTACAATATATAAGGGTATGTATTTATCCCATTATTTCTAAGTAATGTAGCAGTTTGTAAACAACGTAAAAATGTTTTATACGAAAGGATTTTCTTTTGTTAACAGAGCGAAGGCTTTATTCTACATTTACGAAAATTATTTTAGGACGGTAAGGCTTTTTCAGCATGATGAGTTTAAGTGATTCATATAAAACATTAATGTTATTACTACGTACACATAAATTTTGTTTAGGAATTACAAAATATTTTATATTATTATTATTACATATGAAATACAATATTTTTTTTAGTACAGCTTATTAAAAAGGTTTAAAAGATTTTATGATTTTTTAGAATAATTATTGTTGTCTACCAATACTATTGGCATTAAAACAATTTATTTCTGGGTTGTAATTGGCAGTGCGTTAATAATTAAGTACTCTTGAACAATATTTGTCATTATTAACCGCTCTCTGCAATGGAGTTATTAACTGTTGTTTATGGCCAAAGTTAGAAAATGTTTGGTTTCGCCAAATATTCCCCGGTTCATTTAATGCTAGGACAATTACTATCATTTAAGGGTTACGCAAGAAACGTTTCTATTGGTTTCAAAATTAGCATAATCATAAAGCGGAGCGATAAGCCGAAAAATACGATGAATTTCAGTAATGAGCCCTTACAAAGGTCAATTGGCAACAAAATTTAGAGTGTTAAAATTAACAGTAAATAAAAATATATTAATGAAATAAATTATGACAGCTTTCAAGTTTTTATAACGAACATTCGATGTACGCTTTGAAACGGAACGCAGCTGTTGCTTAGATCACATAAGAAAGG
>DWQX01006467.1:0-11317 GCA_018245475.1 Pharmacophagus antenor | reverse complement strand
ATATAATAATATTTTTGTCTATTATATGCCCCTAACTATATTTATTTAGTAATAGAATATGTAATATATTGGTATATTTTAATACAAAACCAAGAGGGTTTTTTTCATATAGGTTAAATACCTAAAAAGCTAAATGCTCGATTAATATTGCTAAATTAAATGAGAATAATTAAATCAAAATTTGCCTTTTCTGTAAAAATGAATAATACGTCAAAACAGACAAAACAGAATAGAAAAATAATTGATTGTTATTTTTATTTACAGCATAACTTAATTACCATGACATAATCATCCCTCTTTAAATATATCCAAACTGTCGCAGTACCTTTTCAGGCGAGTTTTCAGCACCTTAAGAATTCGAAGAAACAGTTTCAGGATAACACCAGCGAGCTACCGATCACTGTTCCAGAGTTCCACAAAATCACTCGTTATCCACAGGCTGTACGTGTGCGCCAGTCACTTTCGTTTGCCGCGGGTGCGTCATGCGACGTGCGCCGGGGTACGCTTATGTCGGATGCACTGGCTGCGCCCGCTGTTGCCCGAGAGGTTTTATACGCGTGAAAGTTGCGTCCGATATAGCGTCACTTCCACTACGCCTCTATCCCGGATCGAGATTTTGGCACGATCTTACGTTTTGTAATTGTGTGACAACATAAATGACGGCGATAAATGGGCAAAAATGGTATGGGCAGGAAATGTTTGAACACATTACACGTTTTGTGCATCCGTTATTGTTCAATCGGAATATCCAAAACAGAATGAATTAAAGATATTAAACAATACTAATTATAATTTTATAAATTATATTGATATATTATTTGGTGACAGATATTAAGGTTCTGTTTCATTCAATTTATTACTGAGGGCGATTAATTATCTAGCGAGTGGAATAAATGCAACTACTGGTAAATAGCTATTGTTTAATACTTTTAAATTTGCACCTTTTGCTAGAGTAAATCTCTATGACGAGTCTTCACATCTAGTTTTAGTATTAGATAAACATATTTTTCTACATAAAATTAATTTTTTATTATGTATGATGGATAAATGATATACTACCACAATATTTCTGATATTTAAAGATGTCAGATAATTGCCATTTTGCTCATAAAACTCATTTTCGGATAATAAGTTAAAATGTCTAAAGGCTTTAAAGAAAAAGTAACAGTTTATTACTTAAGGTATCTAACATATATAATACCATTTTTTACGATTCCGGTAATAAATAATAACTTTTTGTATATATGATCATAGGCCTAAAAATTTGTACTTCAGATTTAAAAAAATGACAATATAAAAATGAGTTCTTTTAAACTTAAGGTATTCCTTGACAACGACTATGTATTATATGCGTTATGGGGCGTACTAAGTAGCACCACATTGCGCAAAGCATGGAAAAAGTGCTTACTGCTTACTCTCAAGTAAACATTCTGCTTATATCAACATTGTATGTGTTCCTCATTTGGATACATTTTAGAAATCAATTAATTACTAATAATGTTATATATGTATGCCAGTGTTAGAGATCCTATATATCTTTCTCTCATCCGCATATCCATTAGAGCGAATGTTAAAAGAAAAGCTTAATAACGAGAACGCCGAATAAAAGATTTCAACGTTACCGTAGCTTTTGGTTTCTAATAAGTTTTAAAATTTATACAAAAATAGAATAAATTTAACCCTTTGCACTCGTCATCTTGAGATAAAAGTTTTTAGTACCTTGTATTCATAATATATTACATGACAGTTCAAACAGGAGTTGTGATGTTTATATATATACTGGTGGCAGAAATTTGATATTTCGATTTGCCTGTTTATTTTCGGATTGTGTTAACCTTTTTTTTTTTTGTTTTGGGGCGGGAGGAAATAAATTTGGGTGCTAGCCACCCATGGCCAGGACCGTTAGCTACGCACAGGCAGAGTGCGCAGCGGGTGTGTGTGGCGCCAGCCCACTGAAACCCCCTTGTGTTCCATCGACGCCGCTTTGACCGGGGGCGGTATCTGCTGCAGCATGGCCCGCGCCCCGACGGCGGATCGGGCCGCATTGCTAGCGGCCCTGGTCTCGAGTCCTTCTGAACGAACCACCGTCCGGTGCAAGGGAACACTCTCGCACCGTCCGCCAAGGAGGGTTGTGTTAACTTGACCAGGTAGGTAGAAACATTAACAAAAATTTTACTTAGTTAAAATCATAATATAAAAACATAATTCTTTTTGAAACTTTCAGTTTTTCATTCAATATTTTCATTTCATTCATTCACCATTTAATGACCGGCCCTTACTTCAAAAACCATGTATTATTTATACGAAGGTGTTTTGATAACTCAGTGACTTAAAGCTGAATACAATCTTTTTTTTAAATTCAGTTGATGTTTCTTAATTAAGAATTCCTTGCTGAGTTTACGTTTTTCCATTGTTATATTCGGCGCGAAAGAAAAATAATTTGAAGCGTTTATGTCAGTGGGGTCCAAATATTCCTTGAAAATGGAGAAAAATGAATTTCGTGTATTGATCAAGCACTACTTTTTACGTGGTAAAACTATTAAGCAGACGGAGAATAGATTTAAAAAAATATTATTGGGGATTCTGTTCCATCTCATGGAATGGTTCATAAGTGACTCAAGGAATTTCGTTACAGTCGTACCACCACAAATGACGCCGACCGCCTAGGAATGCCGATTGAGGTCACCGCTGAAGATGTTATTAATAAAATTCACGACATTGTTTTGGCAAACCGTCGAGTGAAGACGAGAGATAGCTGATGCTGGTCACAGCTCTATCGAACGAGTTTTTCATATTTTACATGATAAACTCGGCATGAAAAACTTTCTGCGAGATGGGTGCCGCGTTTTTTAACAGTCGACCAAAAACGAGCTCGTGTATCTACTTCTGATCAATGCTTAGCTTTGTATAACCGCAACCCAAATGATTTTTTTCGTCGGTACGTTACAGTCGTCGAAACGTGAGTCCATCATTATACGCCTGAGACGAAACAATAATCAAAGCAGTGGACTTCTACCGGTGAAGGTTCCCCAAAAGAAGGCAAAAACTGTTCAATCGGCTACTAAAATGATTGGCTACTGTCTTTTGGAATAGGAATAGCCAACGAGTCATTTACATCGATTTTTTGGAGAAAGATAAGACAATTACTGGAGCTTACTATGCTGCTTTGTTGGATAGATTCACTGCAGAGCTGCTGAAGAAAATACCGCATCTAGCAAAGAAAAAAGTTTTATTACATCACGATAATGCTCTGGCCCACTCGTCGGCGATCGCAACATCAAAACTTGTGAAATTGCGATACGAACTATTGCCACATCCTCCGCAGTCACCGGATTTCGTTCCGTGTGTCTTTTTTCTGTTTCCTAACATGAAAAAATGGCTTGGCGGGCAAAGATTTTCATCCAATGAAGAAGTGCTAGCCGAAACAGAGGTCTATTTTTCAGGGTTTGACAAAACTATTTTTTGGATGGGTTAAGAAAGTTGGAATATCGGTGGTCGAAGTGTATAGAGCACATAGCAGATTATGTCGAAAAATAAAACGAAATTTTTCTTAATAGCTTGTTTTTCTTCTCAAGGTCATGGACTTATCAAAACGCCCTCGTAATAACTAATTGTATGAAATCTTAAGCGTAATTAGAAAAGTTAGAAGTAATTACATCTGTTGTAGTGGTTAGAAACTCTATCATATAAATTTTGTAATATTTATTATTTCGTTCCAATTTCACATGTCCGCACTAATTCGCCTCCGCGATGCACTTACGCACGTAAAACATCAAAAGTCGACGGTGTCACTAATTACGCTCGCGGGCATTATCTCAGATCATTCGCCCGCTACGTACATGTGGAGATTAAAACAGAAAGTAATACTCGCCAAATTCGTGCACCGTACAATGGGCAATTTATTCGATTTCACTCTTTTCCGTCAATTTTATTTTTCGGAGCAAGCGCCGACGACGCCGCATTGCGGTTACGTACTTCGAGACCACTGTATCACTACAAGTATATTCAACTCATTTCTACTTTAAAAACCTTAGAAAGCAATTGAAACAAATAGATTTCTAATTTCGTCTAAAATTATACGTAGTGAACAATATATTTTTCCTTTCTCATCTTGGTAAAAAATCTTTTCTCTCTTCCTTCTTTATGGGATATTCATACACAGCATGAATATTAAAAATATAAGCTGTATACAATGAAACTAAGAATTCTTACAATTCGAAGGTTTCGAGGTAATGTAAACATATCAATAAACATATATTTTTTTAATTGCTTCAGATGTTTTTTATAAAAATATGCACTTATAGTATTCTTGCTATGTATAAAATAAAAGAGATTTTTATCGGTAATGTATAGCACTTGATCACAATTTCACGTGTTTTTAAGTTAAAAGAAACTGTAAATATTGAAAAGTTCCCGAAAATATTCTGGCTTTCACAAGTATGATTGCCGGAACACAGCAATGCTGTTTTGGCATTTAAGGTCGTAACTGGCTAAGAAGGTTTGGAAAAGCACTACTACCATACAGATTATACTGTACATGTGGTGCCATAATCGAACCTGGGAACTTAGTGTTACAACGACTGCCCCATGAAAACGAAGTCAATAGAGATTAAATAGTGCTACAATTAGTATTATCCCAAATAAAATAATTTATACGAGTGTACAATGCCACACATGAAGCATTAATGTGAGTCATTTGACCTCACCCTATACTATTTATACACCTTGTATCACTTTCGCTTGTCTTATTTTGTCAGCACTGCGCTCCTTCAGTTCCGCGCACACTTATCTGTTTCGCACACAATGACGATCGCAGTGCGAGTAGAATACAGCACGTATTCGGGTCACGTTAACTACTTTATTAGACGTAGCTGTTTACGTCATATTCTAATGATCTCTAGTAGTAAAAACATGTTATTTTTTTGTTACTTAATTAATTAATCTTTTACAAACCATAACTTGATAGATACTGCAACAATGCTTCTCTAGATCTTTGGTAACAGATATTTACCACCAATATTTATTACATGTTAACGTTATACTTATACGACATATTTAATATTTTTCGTGGAAACATTAATGTAAAAAAATGTGATTTATTATTATGTTTATACAAACAACCATTTCAAAAAAATACTTAAAACTCAAGTAAAGATTCGTTACTACATACTATTATAAAATTGTTTTGTTTAACGTACACGTTGAATATATTTATATTATTTAGACCTATATAAATAAACGATAAAATTTTAACTAGTAGACAATACAGCTATAAAGTTTACGTGTTTTGAAATATAATCAGCTTGACAGCATTGACTCATAACATAGTGCGTATTGTGTAATTAAATACGTCAAAAAAGTCATTACAATGAGGCGGCATCGATTATCCAACAGCACGACGCTAAGGCGGACTCAGTCGGAATGAGGGCGGATCTCGCTGGTTTCGTAATATAATATCCGACCGAGCTTCGAAGAAAGTGAGAGCGCGTGGCGCAGACAGATGTAAGGGATCTCCAGAGCCATTTGATATTCGCAAAATATTTTCTCTATGCGATCGTTGACGTAACTAATGGCCAATGAAACGATACGTTGGAGGTACAAATGCATGTTACTTTTATTACTTTAAGCCCCGCATGAAAAGCATTTCTCTATTCACACTTTTTTAGAATCAATTCAATAACGTTGTAATACGCATGAAGTTATATTGTAAAAATAATTGTAGCCCTTAACATCTCCTGAGGATGCCGCGTGTAGTATATCTATCACTGTCCGCAAG
This sequence comes from Pharmacophagus antenor, assembly GCA_018245475.1. NCBI lineage: Eukaryota > Metazoa > Arthropoda > Insecta > Lepidoptera > Papilionidae > Pharmacophagus > Pharmacophagus antenor. The sequence continues at coordinate 5,541 of DWQX01006467.1, read as the reverse complement.
TATCAATAATGCTAGTACTAATGGCATTATACAATAAACACAGCCCGATGTCGTAGTCTACTACCGATTATATATTCTTGCTTGTGAATGCAAGCGTAAAAAGCTTTAAACTTTGGTCGTTGTGATGACATCCACTAAAAGAAATAAAAGTTGTTTTATGATAAAATAATGGCTAATTTGTTTATTGTTATAATTCATAAACTTGTAACATAACACTACTATAATGCTTTACCAAATTTCTCTTATACTCATTTAACTTTTCGTGATTGTATTTTCACATGCTCACAAAATACGAAGTCACTTTCGCTTACCAAAGAATGCACTGTACATAGTTACAGAATGATCTCTTGTCATTGTTTGCAGATTAGTTAGATAGTTAAGACTATACGCTGCTATTGGCTTAGTCTATTGTTTGTTCTCGTAATGATCGTTAGCGTAAAACTATACGAATACGCCCGTGCATTGTTCTAGACGAATTAAATACAAACATTATTTAGTAAGATGACAAATAAAATAGATCTGAGATTTGAAAACTATATCAGATCTGATCTTATTTGTCACTGCCGAAAAAATTCTACAAATGTACAACACATTGTGAATGTAATCCACGTAATAACTCGCTACTAGATGTCGCTGCAGTATTCAGTGCCTATCAAAATAAATATTCACATACAAAATTTCCATTGGCGCAGTTATATTCTTCGGTATAGGTTGAGTAAACGTTTTGTTAAGAGATGAACTTTCAATGAAACATTGCTCAAATTGTAATAATTAATAATAGTTAAACGTTTTGTCAACAGATGGCATGACAAACAAATCGATTCCACACCGTATTTTAAAAAAACTTTTCTTCGAAACAAAACTATTTCCCCCTTTATGTTGACCGGTAATTGTCTCCAATAAGTGAACATATTCCTATACAGTTAAGAATGGTTACGAACTAAAAATAAGTATGTAGTAATACTCTAAGTATATGAAATTTATTTAAAATAATCTTTACTTCGTGGCTACTTTACGCGATAAGCATTAGTTACGAAATTAGAAAAGTTTAACTAAATTAATTTTGTTCAATTGTCAATAATTTACATTCTTTTTGTTGTTGAAAAGGGGTATATTCAATTCGGTATCGCACTATCTATTAAATGTGTTTACAAACTGTACCACAAGGACCTAATACTAATGACTCACATTTGTAAATGTGTGCTAAAAATGCGGATACAGTTGCACAATAACTCTGACTCTACAGAGTATCCTGCTGACGTAACTGACTCACTGAAATGGAAGTGAAAGTGGCACATTATTCATTTAGGGTTCTTGGACGTAACACTAACTTCTAACTATTTAATATTTATAAATAATAGAGAATCGTTTTTGTTGCCTTGTATAATTTTACCATTTCTGATGAGTTGAAAACAATATAGTTATAAAATTAATATATATTTTTTAAATACTATTCCAAAAAAGAAACTGAAAAATGCCAGTTTAAGCATTTTAATAATAGCTGGGAACATTCTTCATCGAGTCACCTTTCAAACAAAAAAACTACATAAAAATAATAACTAATAAACTGCTTTGCCACAGTCACGGATATCCAATAAGAGGCAGATCTACCGAGGCAGCTTATTTTTTTTGGCTAGGACTTAAAATGGCAAAAATCGAATAGTTTAGTAAGTTCCAGTCCGATAGCGGCTCCGACCGCACGTCCGCTCTCGTACTGTCCGTACACATTCGCATTGCGTAATTTTTATTGCCTGTGCTTGTGGGTTGTGGTTTCGTCCTCGTGGCCTTTCCGGCATACACTAGAGTACATGCATACACGGAGTAGATGCAGAAATAGCTTTTAAGATTATAAAAAAGATGAAACTCGACCCAATTCTAGTACAAATACTTTCAGGGCACGGCGGATTCTCAGAATACTTGTATAACTACAAGCGTAAGGAGAGTCCGACGTGCAACAGTGACAATGCGACTAATGAAAATAATATTCACGTCATAACTGATTGCCAAAGAGAGAAACGAAGCAGAAATAATTTTAGAAACTAAGATAAGTGAGAATAAATTAAGCATATTATTAGAAAATGTAGAAACTAGGCAAACTGTTATAAATTATTGTAAATAAGTAAGTAAAAAATTAATAAGCAAGAACCAATAAGAAAAATAAAAGAATAGAATATAAAAATATAGTTAAGAAACGAGAAGAGAAGGAAAGATAAGTGTATATAAAATAAAATAAGCATATTAAAAAATGTTAATCAAATCCCTGTCATCCCAGTCATCTGGAAATATAAATCCAGATGACAAAAAAAGATTCCAGGCCACACAGTTTTTGCACTTGGACGAGGTTCCCGTTTCGATCCCGATCAATTCGCCCGACATAGCTGTACCGGCGATCAACTCGATCACTCGTCACATATCCTCGGCAGCTAAAGAGTGCACACAGATAGTTCCCGGGTTGAAACCGCATTTCGATGCGCTGTCCAGCGACATTCGGAGATTTTCGAGCAAAAAACGCCGCCATGAGACAATACGATAGGTACCGTTCAGAGGCCAATTGTGTCCAAGTGCGCCGCCATCGGCAGTGAATGCGCTTTTAAGAGAGCATTGCTGAGATAGGTGGGTATCATCAAAACCCTAACAGCAACCTAAATAGACGTATATATAGACAAACTAATAAAAACCACACACAAAACATGCGATAAAACCATCCCTAAAACTATAGGAAATAAACTTAAACCTATATGAAACCATGAAAAAAAAAAATATACACCTCCACCACCTATAATAGCAGCTGAAACACAGTGGAAAACCCCTCCAACAAATAATCATTGAAAAACTAGAAGCAAAAGTAACCTACATTAAAGAAACAAAAAAAGCCTCAACATCAAACTTCAAAGATTTCTACACCTACACCAGGAAAAGACAATGTTGGTCCCTCACAAATAAAATCCCTAAAAACGTAAACAAACAACAACCACCAAGCACATTACAAAAAGACGATAGACAATTCACAAAAGATACACTAGATACAGCAAAAACACTACTAACAAAATTCTACCCCAATGGCGACCATAATAAAGACAACTAACAATACCATAACCTACGAAATAAACAAAACACCATAATAAACACTAGAAACGACCGACCCTTCACATCTGATGAAATAATAGACTGCATAAAAACTTTCAACCACAACAAATCCCCTGGATATGACCATCTAACATCAGACATAATCACAAAAGTCTACGAAGAACACCCAAACATTATCACCACTATTCTAAACCACTGTCTCGATCGCGAGGTTTTCCCAACCAAATGGAAAATGACTATAGTCAAACCCATCCCAAAGCCAAACAAAGAAAATTATAATCACGTCAACGCTTACCGCTCAATCGGACTAATCAGTGTAATGGGAAAACGGTAAAAGCCTTAAGGTTTTACCCAGGTCAATAGCTTTATACATATTGTTTCTCGCGTCAACCGCAAGGGGATGGAGGGAGACGTCGCGGACAAGCGCTTCCAGTGCGGACCTAGAGACGCTCAGGATAATGCAGCTGTTTTTGCAGTTTTCCAGGGCTGGGCCACCCCCGCACAATCCGTCAGGCATTCGAACTTGAGGCCATGATGTTTTACGGGGTGTGCAACTTCTGCAAAAGGTATGGGGGTTTCGATCTTCCTATCTCCCACCACTCGCCGGGAATGCCCCTTCTTGACTTCAGAGAGTAGTGCCACCTTCCTCACTCTTATGTCAAGGGGGAGAAGCCCGGCGAGCAGCAGTGCCGAGTTTAGGGAGACCGTTCTATATGACCTCACCATCCTTTGTGCAAAGCCCCGTTGCACCCTGTTCAGCTGCTTTTTGACCTCTATTTTAGTGGTTACCTGCGACCACGCGCTGGCGGCATACGTTATCACAGGCTCCACTACAGCTGTGTAAATGGTCCTGATTATCTCGGGGTCCAGACCCCAGTGAACCTTCGCGGCCCTCACCAATTGGCCGTGTATGGCTTGAGCCTTTCGACACACATGTTTAACATGTGTGGCGAAAGTCAGCCCACGGTCAATGATGAGGCCGAGAACCTTCACCTCCTTGGACAGGCTAATGTCTCGCCCGTCCATGCGCAGGCGCGGTGGGTCGTATTTCAACGTTTTGGTTGCGACCATGGCAGTTGTTTTGCCAGGCGCAAACTTCAGTTTATTTACCACCCCCACGCCCACGCATGCTCGAAAGCTGCATTGGCTCGTTCCTGGATCTCCTGTCCGGAGATCCCCGAGACAATCAGTACCACATCGTCCGCGAATGCCTGAGCGTGAACTCCCATTCCGTTCAGCTCGACTAGGAGTGGGTCCAGGAGCAGGTTCCAGAGAACCGGGCCCCCTATGGAGCCCTGCACACACCCCTTTGTTGTACCCTTGCGCACTCTAATCCCGAGTATCTGAGGCGAACCATCCTTCCATCGAGATAACTATCCGGGAGTCGCCTCAGATTCACGGGGCACTTCGAGCGCGCCAGTGCACAACGTATGGCCGGCCACTAGGCACTATCGAAGGTCCCCTCTATGTCAAGCGACACAATCAGGACTAGTTTCCGCGTGCGGATCCCATTCCTGATCAGTCGCATTATGGCACAGAGGACGTCTTCGGTACTGTGCTGGGGCATAAAGCTATACTGGTGGTTGTGAATCGTAGGCACAACGTGATAGGCCACTCTCCGGACGATAATTTTTTCAAAAATTTTCCCCAATACTGAGAGTAGGCCCATCGGCCTATACGATTTGGGGTGTGTGTAGTCATCCTTTCCCCGCTTCCTGAGCACCACGACAGTCGCTACCTTCCAGATTTCTGGAAAGTAAGCGAGTGCCAGACACATATTCGCTATAGCTAGGGACATCCCTGGGTCCAGAGCTATGACTACCGCGCAAATGTCCGCAGTGTCCGTCTCCCCCTGGTGCCTTCTTTGGGTTGAAGCTGGCGACAGATTTCGCTACTTCCTCACCAGTAAATGGGGGACCCGAGCCATCCTAACTTCTTCCTTATATCTATTTTTTGTATCAACGTACTGCGCAACGACCCACTCTCTGCGGGCCTGTGCTGCATGCCTTATGCGACGCTTTCTCCTAATTACCTCTTTCTTCAGTTCGGACAGAGCCTCGGTCCACCAGGACAATCCTATTTTCCTCCTCTTCTTCACTTTCGGCAACACCTCTTCACAAGTTTTCCCTATTCCCTCAACATACTTTTCTACTATCTCCTTTAACTCTTCATTGCTCTAAGTACCATCTATCCCTTTTTTGTTTACCCCCTCCTTGTGCCAAACTTGGGCAAGTTTTATCCGAAACTCGTCCCAGTTGGCCCTTCTCGTATTATACCTTCTCGTGGTCCTCTCTATATTCATTCCTATCCTCTTCTCTAAATTTAACTCAAATAGCATTGTCCTGTGGTCCGAGGTTGTCACGTCGCCGGACAGCCGCCAGTTGTTAAGCCTGCCAAGCAGGCTCGCAGAGCACGCGGTGATATCCACATTGCTGCAGTACGTTCGGGGGGGGG
>DWQX01006466.1:0-11318 GCA_018245475.1 Pharmacophagus antenor | reverse complement strand
TTTTTAGGAACATACACGCCTTCATGTAAATATAACAACTCACCCGGCCAAAACATCACATAACTAAATAGATGAGACCATCTGCTTATAGGTATATTCATCACAATGACTGTCTTCGTGTTCTAAAGTACTTCGAAATAAAAAAGGAACATTAAAGATAGTGTGTACGTAATCAATAAGACTGTACACTATTTTACATTATTGCTAAGCATACAAAAATTTTAAATTGACTTTCATAGAACACAACTTAAATAGAACAAATACTTACATTATTTTTCTTAGTGAACGATGTGCTGGAATATAATGTTTATAGATGTACCCGTTTCATTTACTAACTCTGATATTTTAATCATTACCGATACTCGTATAAAGTATATTATGATTAAAAAAAAATTACGACAATTATTTAAAAATCACTTCTTACTACAATGAAGAAACTATTATAAAGAAAATAATAATTTTTTTGAAAGTCATCAGTGTAATGAGCTATCGATTTAACATTGCCATCAATCTCTGAAAACTCTCTGAAGACAAACATACCGTTGTTAACACTTCGTTTTTAGCATGTTAGGTAAAACAAAAAAAAACATTATTTTGGTATTTTTATCTGGCCGATTCATTGCAAAACTCTATCTTTATATTCCGATTTAAATGTATAGCTTTTTAAAACAATATAATCTTTAATTATAATTAAACTAAAAATTGTGCTATGTACGGATGTCTTTTTATAACATCTAATTTGAGTATTAAACAGATCATTATAATAGATTCGGATTTCATTTATAAAGGAGATAATTTGCTTAAAATAAACAACATCTGTAGAATAACTGTTCTTGAATTTAAACATTTTAACGGAATCTTTTCTTAAATGTAAATTTAAGAAATTTTATCTTTTGCTTTTTGTTATTTAGCTCCAGTATTTTTTAAATGGTGTCCACAGAAGAATTACACATTTGCAATGACATTATTTAATTAAATTAAAAATTTGCTACAAATATTTAATTTTTTTCTGACATACACATGACATGATTTTTACTTATTAGTAGAAACGTTCTCGGTAATAACACGTTTTTAAAAGTAATACTACACTTAACTCACAAATGTCGATTAAACAGTTTATAACCAAAGACAATAACTCATATGCAGCTACACAAATAAAATACACAAATTTAACTTGTAAAACCGACATGTTTGCGTCAAATTCTTTAAAACTTTATCATCAATTACCTTAAAAATACTTTATGCTTTTCCGTTATTCAGTACTAAATGCTAAAAATAATTACAAGAAGTATTAAAAATGTATTTAAAGACACACGGTGTCCTCCCAAATTCTGGAATTAATTGATTAAACTTTTGAATACGTATTGGCCTTTAACAATTATGAAACAAACAATAAGTTTCTCTCATAAGTTTCTTTTCATTGCTAATTTAATAAGGACAACTTAAAATGTGTTTCAACCCTTCTTTATTTTCAGAAGGTTGAATACGTTTTTAGACTTTAATCCGTGAGACAAAAATATGACAAGGAGGATATATTGGATTCAATCACTTTTATATCCACAGCCATGATACTACATGTATAAGCCTTTAATCTCTGCATTGCGTCACTCTGAGCGGAATGAGGGTTATCGGTTTTCCTGCTGATAATACAAACGAATGAGTTTGGAGGTACTATACAATTGAATAATAGACATTCAATGGATAAAAAATTGGTTGGGGCTCGCGTCCCTATAGTCATTTTTACTGTATTAATTGTTTGGTACAATTACAAAGAATTAAAATAAACATTTCTCTCTCCTTTTTTTGGCTTATCATTGTTGATCATTGTTTTGTTTTTATTTCGGTTTCATTTCGTTTTACGTCTTTAAATTAATAAAGCTAATCGAACATTTCAACATAAAAATTAGGCATTTTAGCGAAATATTAATCCGATTAAAGAAATCGGACTAAGCGACGAAGGCTACAGAACCGGGTAATAAGTATAACGCTTACCTCTACATTAAATTAATGGATATATTAATAATTTAAAGTGAATTTATTATATAACATTTAAAACATTTACCTAAAATATTTAAAATATATTTCATAATTTAAACAAAAAAAAATTAATACTCGGTCAAGGGAACTGGTGTCAGGTAGTCTTAGATATAACAAATAAAACATTCCATTAATAGACAATTAAAAGAAGTGTTCAAAAGTAGCAATATATCATGCAAAGTACGAGGTCCGGTCGTAAATAAGGTGATGAAATATTGCCCGTTAAGGTCGAATGCAATTTATACGCTTACCTATCTCAAATGTTGGAAAGATCGCGGGTCGTTCGGAAATTACCTACAACACAAGTTATTGTGTCATGATTTGTAGGGCCCTTGGGTTGTTTTTGATTCAAGACATGCTCCACGTCGGTTGAAAATGTTACAAGTTAAAATAAAACTCTTTAATCGCTAAATTTAGTCGTTACAATATTTGACACGTGCTTATAACATATGAAAACATTATGATATCTGGTTTATCTTTGTGTTAAATTCTTAAAACCTACGTTAGTTTATCATTTATCAGCATATCATATGAAAACTATGTATTTAGAATAATTGCTATTAAGCGTATGTTACGTTTCCGGGCCTCTACGCGGCTCAGTACCGAAATCTAAATAACCGAAGCAGAAGCAAGTAAACTAAATTCCCAGCGTCCTTTCACTTGCGGTACCCACTCCAAATATGTCGTCGATATTCGCGGTGCGACAGAATATGCATTCAAAAGTAACATTTGAATTGTTCTAGTCACGAACGTTGTCTAATGGAAAAAACAATACGAAAGAAAACCCGTTAGATAAATAAATGAAAAACTGTAGTTTATAAGCTAACAACAAAATAATATTTTTGTTGTATTAACTGTAACCATAAACTGGACCCATATTTTTTATTTAACCTGAACATGAAAAGATTGAAAGATATTTTACACGTGACAATTTCTGACAAAATTCAAACTATATCATGAAAAAATGTAACCTTCTCATATGTGCTAGCGGGAACACTTGAAACGTTTTACTGGAAATACTCCATAAACTGAAATAAGAGCAATCAAGGAATCCATCTGGATTTGGTTGAATTTCGGATTGCAACATCCGAAGAATCTCGGATTTAAAAAAAAGAACTTTTACCAACACGAGACATTTGATAAACCTACTAGGTACGAAGTCATTTTCTGGTCAGAAGTCTTTTAAAAATACTGTTATTAGAATTGTTAATTAAAGAACATTTTTATAACATAAAAGCCATCGTGATGATAGAATCACTGTATTTATTAAGTATAAGGAAACTTCAAATTTAATTTTCCAATTTATAATTAGTTTTATGTTTAAGAAATAAAAATCTATTTATATCGATATAATTATATGAAGGCTAATTTCTTTAATTAAGGATGTTGCTGATAGTATTTGTACTTCTGATTTATGTTTAATACCCACATATGTTGTATCATGGATGGAAGCCAAGACATATAATAGTATTGCCTTTAAGTAGTATGTTATTTTACAAGGACTAAAAGCCACTGATATATTGTACACACTCTGCACACACAAATGTAGTATAGATTCTGGTATCAAGTACCGACAGTAGTTTTTTTTTAATGTATAAGAACCGTTTATTCATAACGGCATGATTTTGAATGGGAGTAAAGCAACAACTTCTTATAATACACACCACTCACTTATGGACTGAGGTACTTGAGAGTAATGCAGAAGCAGCTACCGTCTCCTTACACGTCTCAAAGGCTTTTGACAGGGTATAACATGACTGCTTAATTAACAAGCTTGGAACCTAAGGCAAATGTCCTGGATTGACTAATTGGATAAAGGACTTTCAAAGTGAACGCTTCTTCCGCGTGGTTGTCGAAAAATGTTCTTCTAACCCAATGACGCTTAACGCCAGTATTCCTTAGGGGTATGTCCTATTTGCAACTTTTTTCTTTTACATGTCAACTACATTCTAGTCCCCGGAATCATCGAGTATACTGACGACAGCATAGTTATAAAGAGGAACTTGGCCAATCCATAGACCAGTCCATATCAAGCACGAACTCTAACACAGGCCATGGTTGAGCGGTTGGATTGCACGAAGGAGGCAGTCTCCGTTTGGGGAAATGCCAATTTCGTGAGATTCAACCCTAACAAAACGCAGGCGTGTCTTTTCATTGCTAAAATGCGCCCTTTCACACTGGCTCCCACTTTTCGAAATTCTATTTTTGAATACGCCGACTGCCTCCAGTTGTTAGGAATCTAAATATCGTCGAAACTGAATTTTGGGCGTTTCATCGAGTCCAAAGCTAAAGACGCTGCAAGAAAACTTGGAGTCTTTGCTAGTGTGGCCCTACTTCACACTGGGACAGTTCCTGATCCTGTATAGAGGGCCGATCTAGTCGTGGGTGTGGAGTACTACAGCCACATCTGAGCAGGTGCTACAAACCACCAACTAGCAAAATTGATTATATGGAGAGGCATGCCAAGAAACTTGTTGGTGACCACGAGCTTTTAAGTGATAAACTAGATAATCTGGGTCATCGACGTCAAGTGACTAATCTTTCTGTGTACCGAATACATTCTGAAGAGTGTGCACAGGAGTTGCACGATTTAATACCACCATCACCTTTTTACCATTGGACTATAGACACACGTCGGGCAATCAACCCTTAATGCAAACAGCAACGTATTGGAATAGCCTGCAGGCGTGTATTTCCATCCAGATATGATGTGGGGATTTTTAAGAGAAGAGTAAATAGGCTCCTAGACAAGTGAAATTTACTATCATAGACCACATCTCCACTTACTATCAGTTGGAGCCGTGATCAGGCACAGTCTATACGAAAAAAAAAGACTTTTATATCTTTAATAGCTATGTTTAATATTATTATTATTTTTATATTACATTCTATTGTCAAAACGTATTTGAGAATAAAGCAATAAAATGAATTTTACATGTTTTATCAAATTATGAATAAGTCCTTCAAAATTACTTACATATACAACTAAAAATGGATTTCACTTTAAAGCGTATACTTTTGTTGAAAACTTATTTCTAACGTAAAGAAAATTATTCATATTTCACCTTAGCTTCGATTTCATACCATTAAGAAATTGTATTGAAATTCAGCCACCTGTTTTCTTTCATTTACATAATGTGACGTATGATCTACATTTGTTTTCGAAACTCTGGGTTCTATTACTTTCGTAACTCATGGAGTCATTGGTTTATAAAACCAATTTATATCAAATTCAATAACAAACGCACATTTGTAACTTTTGCTAACATTATTACCAATGTGTTTATTTTTATTTTGTACATAAAAGGAAAGTGGTAATATATAATTAAACATATACCTTTTATTGTACCTTATTTGTTATGATTCACTATGATTGATTCAAAGAGCTTCTATTAGTGATAAAATCTCAATTTAATAGGTTATAATTTTATAGATGCATAAAACTTAGTATTAATAATCATAATTTTCACTTTACACTTTATTGACCGGTAGCCGATTTTTTGACTTCGTCGTCGCCACTCACCCACATTTATCCCGTTATTCTGACTTTTGTAACTGATGCCTATTAGAATACAAACTTTCAGACGATTATTCAGTTCTTTAACTCTGCACGTTAATTTTTAAATTAAAAAAAAACCTGTGCCGTATAGAATTAATCGATAAAACACAACAAGATGTGAGAATTTCTATTTCGTCACCGGTCGATAAAGTGTTGAGTATTCTTCAAATTATTACCATTTCAATTATGAATATACTTTCATTATGTTATTAGTATTGGACGATATAAATGACAAATTTACAGAATGTTTTTACTAAATTTTCTTCATTATTGCTTACCATTTGAAACTATGTATCCGTTTGATGGTAGAAAAGAGTACGGATAAAGTCAAAGGCCGTTTATAAAAGATGGGATCATAATCGTCGTCGTAACCGTAAAAACTTGTAGAATTACGCACACGCCGTTAATTTTCAAGGCAGTCTAACGATCATCATCGTATAAAATGTGGTTATATCCAATGGGTGAACGGGAAGACTATTTCTTTCAAATTTCACGGGCAAAAATCTAGCAGTAAAATATTTTACTTGTGAATAATAATAAACTTGCAAGAGTGCCGATTGTAACAATACTAAACAGTCGAAAACGTGTTTGCCGCTATATTACAAATCTCTTTACAATAAATTTGGCATAGAACAATGTATTTTAAGTATTATAGTGAAGTATAGAGTATAACAATGTAGTATAGGTATATAGTATTATAAGTATAGTAGATACCAAAAAAATTACAGTTGCATATTTATATTAGACTATATTATGAAAAAAATTAAATTATAATTCTTTATTTAAAAATAATAATAACAATAAAGATAAAACTAATGGCTAAATTCTAAGCATACAAAAGAAAGAAATGTTGATATAAATTATCCTTTATATTAAAAATATTATGCGAGGTTTAATGAATTTTATTCAATAGGGGAATTTTATTTAATACTTACATTAAAATATGAATAATAGTGAAGGTATTACTATTTTTTTGTAGGAGATAAGTCACGATTGTATCATTTAAAAATCTGACCTCAATATTGATGAATGCTGAAAATGAAGTTGTAGAGACTATTATTGCAATGAAAATTATTTAAAAAATAAGGGGATGCAACCTGACCAGGCTGCATCTCGCCAGCTGGTTCATGATATGAGAGACAAGGAATTTAAAAAAGTTTTTTCAGAAAATTTGAGCGGAGATAAGCTAAGGCCAAAAAAAGTTTTCATTTTCTCATTTTACTTTTAGAAATTAGTTCTCTTTATTATGTTTGACGCTATACGTGAATAAAAAATAGAATTACAATTTGAACTGATTGCCTCCTATCTGTCGATTGGGAGAAAATACTATTATATACGTTGATTAAATTGCCTTCGTGATAAATGATTTTTTTAATACATGATTATGTAACTGTATGGTTATGCAAAAATCAATTTTCTCTTTAAATGTCCCAAGATGTAAATGAAGGTAAATAAGCACCGTGACTTGTGGCGGACTTTATTAAAATTGCGTCCACGTTCGTAAACTTTCCGCCACAATTACCTGAAAAGTGGATTGTTGGAAAATATATTATTCGAACCTTTGAACTTTGATGTTCAGAAATAGTTTTGGTGTCAAATTAATCCTCTCCATAATTAAAAATTAGTTTGAAAAATATTTTTTGTGCAATAATTGCTTAGTTACGAATAAAATGGGATTAATTTCTGTTTAAAGTATATTTAAATAGTATTAATTAAAAAATAAATGTGATAATAAAACCCTTTAATTTTTTCATTTTGTTTACTCAAAATCTTACTTCTAAGAGGTCACTATTTTAATATGCACAACACCTTGCGAATAGGTACGAATTTATTTTATAAATCTCATCTATTTCAAGGCTTTTGTCTTAAAAGGAAATGTCAATTTTACTAGTCAAAATCACAAAAACTACAACAATACGTGATAATGAAAAAGAAAAAAGGATATGAAAATGGAATAAAATAGTGTCTGGGCATTGTCAATGCGTAAATGTATCAAGAAAATGACTTGTTACAATGGAATGCAGTTCAGCCAGTACCACTTGCAAAGCACCCAGGTAGTAATTGTAAATGTAATTGTTTGCCTGGTATCACTGTGGTACCTAACTAGTGTATGTAAGGCACCATATAGGACCGAATAAGACCACTCATGAAAATTATCACGAGGGATTAATATTTAAAAAAAAAGTAGTAATGAACAATAATTTATTATAAACAACAAATTACATAATATTTTAACAACATTTGCACTGTGATTGTTTTTTTTTTGTGTAAAGGCCTCTTTAAAAATACATGTGTTCTGGAAATCGAACCTTATACCTCTGTGTAACAAGGCAAGCGGTAAAGCACTAGGTCACGGAGACAGTTAAATTTTCTGTTGCAATAATGATTACCATCTGGATTATTTAAATATAAAGCTAATAACACCGTTTTCTTTTTAATAATTTTAATGATGGGTCGTAAATGACATATAACTCTCTGGGAAGGGACGTAATAATTGCAAAAGAAAAAGGTTTCGTTATTAATCAACCGATATGATATCAAGAAAAATAATATCGCCATGTGTTCTTGACAGTGGAAGATTAACACGTCTTATCTGTTACAATTCTAATCCCGTATTAGGAAAGTTACATTTATGTATGATTGTATCCTTTTGATCTAACCTTACTATTTGAAATTTAAAATTGTATAACAATGACATACATCAAAAAAAATTACAACGAACAATAATTATCTATCATTACAACATAATATTACTATTGTAATATTTCAAATTTTGATTTTTGTAAAAATAGGTTGGGGAAAAAGTTTCTTCGAATTTTATATAATAATTGAAAAGGGTTTTTAAAAAGTTTATTTACATTTGTCTAAAGTATGTAGGTGCCATTTTGTTGGATATCTTTTTGTCATCTTGTAGATAGGGACGTGATCCCATTGCTATAAAAATTTTGGGGCTTTTGATCAAAAAACTGCGACAAGTGCTTTTGGCAGTCCTCTCGTGATGTTAACTGGACACTGCCTAAGTAATGCTGCAGAGACCGAAACGGGTAAAAATCTGAAAGTATATACGGCGGATGCATTAACATCTCCCAGCCAAACTCTCGTAACTTTTGCTGAGTGGCTAAAAATGTGTAGGGTCTAGCGTTATCATGGTGAAAAACCACACCTCTTCTTTTGATTAATTCCGGCCGCTTTCTCTCAACTTTTTGCTTTAATCTCATCAGTTGTTCGCAGTACAGTTCAAAATCGATGGTCCTGCCTGGCGGTAACGGCTTATAACGAATAATGCTTTTCCAATCCCACCATACACACAGCATCACCTTGTTGCGAGTTAATCCGGGTCTGGCCACAGTCTGTGAAGTCTGACCGGTCTTTGACCACGATCTTTTTCACCCATCCTTGTCGTACGTGATCCACTTTTCATCACCAGTTATCAGTTCCTTCAAAAATGGTTTGGTTTCATTACTTCGTAATAAAGAATCACTAATGAGTACACTGTTCATTAAGTTTCGAGCTTTTTTGTGTACTCAGCTTTTTTCAAATGTGCCAAAAGCATTTTGTAGTCAATTCCCTGCTCTCCAACTACATTGTAACTACTAATATGCCGATCTTGCTCCACTTTTTGAAAAATGGCATTAACTTTGTCCTTAACAGGGCGACCAGAGCGACGTACATCTTTGATATCAAAATTACCGGATTGAAAACGCTTAAACCAAATTTGCGCTACTTTCACAGATACTGCATTAAGGCCATAAACATCACAATTTTTTTTGCGGCTTGTTTTGCATTTTAACCTTTTTCACTCATTATAACGATAAGAAAAACAAATTGAAATCACGCATTTTCCTAATTTGAATTTGGAATTGTCTTCTTTAAAATTAAAACTTTTTAATAATAACAAAACCAGCCAGATACAAATAGTATAGCTTAAGAGATTTTATTACAAGTTCATACTTACTATATGTGAAAAGACTTTTTCCCCAACCTATTATGTATAAAACTGAAAATTTTCAGTACAAATACAAACGTGTAGTGATGGTCAGGTAAAATAAAAATTTTAAGATATTTTAATTCACATATTTTATTTTATAAATTATAACTCGTTTTCAAGAATTTAGATACCCGATGGCATAATGTAATAAAAATATATTTAATCATAAAAATTTAATTCTAAACTTTGTTTTTATTTTGATAACAATTTCGTGTTCATTTAATACCGTGACTTAATAACACAAATCCACTAAAATGCCTACTTTTATGTTGTAAATAATGACACCCCTAATACTTTTACTCCTGAAGCATAATGAACATGTTATATGTGTATTTTCTGAATAAGTAATCTAGAAACAGATTTACCTACACTATATTTGATCAGAAGTCCTAAGCCTTCTGATAGAAATGTTAAGGGCCAAAAAATGGGACAGAATCGTGTAAGGAACTTCGTGTATTTAAATACTGTTAAATTAAAAATTCATTAAAGAAAGGGAGCGAACGACATCACTCCCACGCCTTATAACAAACAAGTGCTAAATTCTAACCAAAAAGACTAATACAAAGTTTGTGCTTTGTTAAGTTGATAAAGTATTTTATACTCTAAGGTATTCGTACATAAGAGAATATTATAGGTATATACGTGAGTCATTTGGCACAGAATTATGAAATAATCGAGGTTTTAGTGGTCAACTTTGACAAATAATATTACGCGCATTAAAATGTTGTCTGTTTTATTCTTTTCCTTACATTCGTATTCATTTACATATGAAAATGCTTACAACTTGGATAAATGGCAAAGCGTAATAAGCAAATATGAATAAAAATATAATTAACCTGATTTTAAATCGTCGTCTATAGACTGCAGCTATTTTATTTTAGACATCGCCAATTCATACATATAAAATTCAAAGTCCTAACAGATTTACTATCATATAAATATATTTATATATGTGTACACGCATAGCCTAATTCATTGGTACGAGAGACAAAATTTGGAGGATGTGTTCTTTAAGATGTGAAAGTATCCAATAAGATAGGTTTTTTAAATTTCTACCCTAAAAGGAGGTAAGTACAAGTTTAAATTTCAATAAAACTTTTAATTGTCCGAGTCGATGAACTCGAAAATTAGTATACATACTGAAGAGGAATATATGAAAGTAATTATAATTAGTAATGTTTACTTTATTTTGGCATAAATTACATATTATCAACTGTTAACGTTTATAAGATAATGCATATTAAATTAATCTTATGACAGTAATTGCGACTGTCTCGGGGACATAGTGTTTAATGCGCTATCTTGGTAACAAGGAGGCTTCAGTTCGTTTCCGGGTTTTTATGCGTAACGGAGTCTGCATGATGGTAGCGTATTTCGAATCCGCTGATTAGCTACCACCCTTAAAAACAGGTCTAATATGTAAAAGCTAGAGTATTCTTGGCGCGATTATCACACCGAAAATATGAAAAGGTTATTTATAAAAATACCGTACAACACAAAATATGGTACTTATGAAAATAGCACATCTTTGTCACTTTAAATAATTTTTCTCGAACGTTTGTGTTGCGTTGCGAGAAATGGCGCAATATAAATATAAATCAATTTTTCTTGTAAGTGAAAAAGTTTTGGTAAGCGATACGTCTCAGTACCTTCACACATCTGTGCGATAAAACTGATTATTATTAGGAATTGTTGCTTATTTCATGCATCCAACATGGCTTATGGCGTAATATG
>DWQX01006465.1:0-11318 GCA_018245475.1 Pharmacophagus antenor | reverse complement strand
AATTCCTCGCCGACCCCCCCCCCCTCCACTTACCACCAACGAGACTTAAAATTCGTTTCCGCGCACTCAAGGTCATTTAGCCAAGAAGATTGCCACTATCTGTAACCTAGGAGTTTATTTTTCACCGGGCATGTCTTGCAGTGTTTATTTATTTACCTACATTATTATCATTTGTGGTCACACAATATTTTTCACAATAAGTTTGTGAAATAAAATAACTGAAGAATTTATCATTAAATTTGAGTATGTTCACAATTTTTTTTTTCAGGGTCTCTGGTTTTCTTTTATAAATTATAGCTTATATTATTTCTTGCATTAATTAACTATTTGATAATGAGTATTTTTAAAAGCCTAAATGTAGGTATGCGGAAGAAACTGATTAAAATAATTAAAATGTTTCCTTTGGCAATCCTGAAATTATTAAAATGAATTTAATAAAACTATTTTTGGTATTACCAACAGATGGGTCAAAAATTTAATGAATAAAAGTCAGCAGCGTAGTCGTGACTTCTGGAATGTTGCCACTGTCTATGGACAATGGGGTACACTTTCCATCAAGTGAACTGCTCACTCATTTGCCAACTCTATCTATAAAAAAATAAGCAATGATCTTGTAAGACACATTTAAAATTTACAGAAAAGTATTGAAATAAAAATTATTAAAATTGAAGCCCATGCATAGTAAATATTTACATACCTTGTGTTCTCAACTTTTTGAATCCAACTCACTCCCGTTTCCCTCCATATCTTGAAGTTCCATATTAGGAATATGTATAGTATGTTAAACTGATTTTATTCAAGTAATCATCCATATCCTAAAAAAATAAGTAAGCATTAAATTAACTGTTTTGTGTAATTCGTATTAAAACAAAGATACTACAAAATAAGTAATTGAAAAGTTAGTAATTTTCTAAGAAGTACCTTCATTGTAACAGATTTATCTATGATGTTTAACCATATTTTATATTGATATTTTACCTACAACACTTCTTTGATGTACAATCATGCCATGTTTACAATACAGCAAAGCCATGTATACAATACAACAGATATATATTGCTTCAATAAAATGTTATAAATAATACAGTAGCATATATAGTTAGAAGTATCTCATGTTTGAAGCTTAAAAGCTAACTATACACATGCCATATTCTAAGAACATTATTTTTTTAAATATAAACAAATTTTTCTTTAAATAACAGTTGTAATTTTTGATAACGATTTTCATCAGAGACCATTATCTTATGATACGAAAAAAATAACTAATTGTAATTGAACTTATATAAATGGGTATGCCATTATTTATTAATGTACTTTGGTACTATCTAGTATAATGAATAGAGAAGAGCCATTACCTGAAAATACTTATATAAATTACATCTTCAAACCACGTAGTGATATACACCAGAAACATTAATTCTGTTTTTCTTTGATGTAAGGTTCTATGGTTGTATGTACATGTTTGGATGCTTTTTATTACTCAGTACCAAATTATTTGTTTTTCCTCTATATTACAGCCAAATTAAACAAAAAAATTTTGAAGTATTTTTAAGTTAAATAAAAAAACTGTTAGCTTGACTAGTAAGTAAATTTGGCGAATAGTTGTTTTAGATAATATGTAAGAAATAATAATTTCACTTAAAAAAATTAATACTCCCGTTTATACTCAACCAATTAATTACTTCCTTTACTAGTTTATTAAATCTTATAGATTTTTCCTTGTGTTTGTCTAATGACTCAACAACATACTTATGTGCACATCATAAAAAATGATAAAAGCCATTTTTTGTAATACAGGTATAGAGAGATGTCAACACTTATGTTATTTATAAATAAACATTTCATAACAGCATTTCGTTCCAAAGAATTTTTTTGAAAACTTCAAAAACACTAACTAAATATATTTCAATACATAATTAATCAATAATTTTGTTTCAATTCTCACACCTTAATTATGAAATGTTTATAAAACTATTTGTCATCTGCAATACTGTTTAAAACTTCCATATTTGATGTTCAATTCATCTATGATAATAAAATCATTTACTTCAAAATGCTTAGTTAGGTCTTTATCCTAAAGTATATCTTTAGAAAAATTACAGTTTCAAAGGAATGTGAATTATGAGAGAATCTTTATATGAATATTATGAGAATATGATGAACATTATTTATTAATTTTAACTGCTCATAAACTAATTACGCTATTATTTTATGTAATTTGTTAATGAAAATTTATCCCCAAAAATTCTGCATTTCTATTTATAACACTACTGTCATATGATTTACTGTCAAATAGTGCAGAGAACCTTAATTGCTTTTAATTTCTCAAAATTTGTGTCCATTACAGTTTTTCTTCTTAATTTCATGCAATAACTATAAAAAAAATGAGCTACCTTTTCCGCATTTAGACTAAGTGGTTTTTTCTCCATGACGTATGTCACACATCACTCAGATGAGTTTTAATGTAAACATTTGGACTGTTTTGTTGTAACAAGTTATTCCAATTATAGTTCATTAGACCTACATAAAATTTTAGATCTAGATTAGATTTGAAAATGTCTACACATTTTTTATTTAAATAATTGTTGCATTTTGTTCTAAAAAGAAAAAAGAATTCTGCATATACCAAACTATCTGCTATTAAAAAACTGCCTTTATTTTAACAATGAGAACCTAAAATAACTAGGAAATTAGGTCTAACCTTTAAAAGATTTGTAATCTCTTCTGTAATGAGATAACTTATATGATATTTGGATACTCTGTATATTATTAAAAGCTTTAACTCGATAGTTTAACGTGAATGTTAATTCTCATATATTAATTACCCAGGTGTGCCTTATTTACAGACTTGTGTGAAATAAATATATTATGCCACTATACAATAAAGTTCTATTTAAACCAATTTAATGTTTACTTTTACAATTGTATAAATAAATCACACACATAATATCTTTCATAATTTTATTACGAATTGCGTCCTTAAAATCTAATTCAACATGGTATATGTATACCATTGTTACAAGAATGACATTATACATAATGGTACTTTCTTTCTGTCCTATTGTTTGGTTCACTGTTTAACAATAAAACTATTTATAGAAAACGCTGAGATAAGTTATATAAAAATAATTTAAACGTAATAAAACTATATTTTAAACTAAGTTATTATTGATTCATGAAATTCTACATTTTCGAGTTTTGTCATTTTTAATAATTGTTAGATTATAGCTTTACCTTACCTAAAATTTAAAGTAAGTTTATGAAAAACTACAAAAGCGAATCCAAAGCTTCAAATAATTGATCCAGCTACTTTTTATTTCATGTGGCATATAGACGCAAATACTTTCTGTTATTGTCAAACAGATCACCAACTGCCTGTAATACAAACAATGAGACAGATGCTTAACATGATAATGAGAGAATTAAAACACTCCTTCAAAAAATGTTATTCATTAATTTCTGAAATTAAATAAATGTATTATATAGACAGGCTGGGTAGTGAATTAAATTTACTTCTTTTATTACCATAATTTATCACATCTTTAAAATACCTTAGAATATTTGTATAATATGCAGTCAGGCAGGTAATAAATGATTTGGCATAAATTTTCATAATTTCAAAAGTTTATACAACCTAGCAAGTAAGATGGTAAGACATCGCATTTTATCAGTTTTTTAATCATAAAATTAGTTTAAATACAGATGCCATGTTAAAAATCTAAGATTAAATAATTACATAAATCACTAATTTACCAAATAAATATCCAATAGCAGTCTGTTTTTATCTTTATTACATTCTATTACTTTACGCAATAGCATATAAATTATTAATCATACATGTTTAGTACAAGTGTATTACAAAACAAATGTTTTGTCCGCTTTTTAAAATTTTATTCAACATTGTGTTATTTTATAGTAAACCTATCATTTTCAACATACCTATATATCAATAATATTAACTATGAAAGGCTCTTGTCTGCACTACATTTAATGATTCTTGTTGCTCTAAATTTTCAGGATTTAGGAGCAATTCTGTCATGTAGTAATTTCAAGTTTTTTAGACTGAAAAAATTATGATAACCTTAAAAACAAGCACTATGTTTGATTTTCATATAACTTACTATTATCACATTTACTTATACCTCTATTATTATAAGTTCAATGGTATATACCTGTTTCAATTTTGTCAATATCATATAATAATCAATTTAAACATCTAATTGACAACATTGAACATGCATAGCGTAAGGGGACAATTCTCAATGAAGCACCTGCTTACGAAATAATGTAACTACATGAAAAAATAATGTGCACCAGTAATGAAGTTATGCTGACCTAAGATTCAATAATTACCATATGTGTTTTGGTACTGCGGCTGCGGCTGCTGGTACGACGTATACGCAGGCTGTGCATATGAGTCGTACGCGGGCGCGGGACCGCCGTATGTGGGCTCCGCTGCGCCGTACCCGGCATCACCCGCGCCGCCCACTGCACCAGCGCTATCGTAAATGCATTGTTTTAGTTGGCTTACACCTTATTTTGTGCTATTGATTTTTTTATTGATAAACTATTTTATTTTTTATTATTGCCAGTAAATTTTAAGCGCTAAATATTTGAAGATCTACAGTTAAAATTTAAACGAACCTGTATCCATTATTCTCATAACCCTGGCCTCCAGTTGAATAGCCATAATTAGATCCGTAACTACTTGAATATGAGCCTGCAGGAGCTGCAGCTGGTGCTGAATAGTTGCCACTTTGATATGAACTGTAATAAAATGATTATATGAACAAACTAATAAAAATATTTTAATACAAATTATTTATGAAAATTAATCAGAATAATAATCATCTGCATCTAAGTATCAGACGGCAATTCCTATCTTGAAGTTTCATCATGAAATAAAATATTTGTTCACATTATCATAGACATACATTTTCAAGAAAGAAAAAATTATGTGATTTTATGTTGAACATTGAATATTAAACATTCAAAAAACTCTTAACAATTACCTAGGTGCATTATAAGATGGTGATGTAAATGGCTCTGCAGAAGGTTGCTCATATGGTTGATAACCTGTGTGTCTGTAAAAAATAAAATATGTCTGTTTATATAATATACTATTGACAAACCATGTCACGGTGTTAATGATTTTGATCAGTACATAAAATGACGTCATATATGTTTCAGACGGCACATTCCTATCAAGATTGTGGATCATCATTTAGAATATAAATATTTTATTGTACAGGTATTTTACCTTTTTATTCTAATAGTTAGTGTATTGTATAATTATTATTATTATTTAATTATAAGATTTATGTGCTATTAGAACATAATATTACTATTGAACATACTGAAAGAAGTCTTCACAAGAAATATATGGAGATAATTATCCAAGTTAATTCTTACTTACGCCGGTGGTCCATAACCATTAAGTTGCGGTGGATTATGAGCTGAAGGTGCTTGATATCCTCCTGGTGGTGGAGGTCTAGCAGTACCACCGCCTCGTGGTCCATCAAACCTAATATAATAAAGACAAAATCCTTTCATTTTATAATACATATAAAATAACCATTGCAATAAATCTGTGTGTGTGCACCAGACTTCTATATGAATCTCTTAAAGTACTTCATTAACCAATAGTTGATAGTTAAATTCTCTGAAATCAATTTATGAACATGATCATTTATAACATTGTTGTGTAGAAATGAATAATGTAATAATATATAATTTTTCATGTATAACTTAAGGAAAAATACATTAAATTCACTTACAGAGCGTACACATATATTTATCAAAAATCAAATTAATCTAATCTTAAAAAGTAAACAAACCTTCCCCTTTTTGGTGGTCCTCCTCCCCCATGTGGTGGACCACCGCCGCGTTTGTATGGAGGACCTTGAGATTGACCTGGCGGAACTCCAATTGCTGGATGAGGCGCCGGGGCACCTCTAGGGGGCAGATTAGGAGGGCCCGCAGGTAATGGTGCAGGTGGTCCATGAGATCCTGGATGTGGAATAGGACCACCACCAGGTATAGAATTTATAGGTGCCCCAGGACCTCCTCTACCAACTCTTCCTGTAAAAATATGTTCCTGGTATAACTACAGTTTATATAGTATATCCCAAATATATATATATTTCTATAAGAGAACTGTCAAATTGGAGTATAGAATTTACATTGCTTAGTCAAACCATACCTTAAATCAATACTAAATAGACATAAAAACATTTAAATATACATTTTTGGTGTCGAGCATGAAATCTCCTAAAGATAAACAGCTTCTGAAGGACAAGTCAGGGTAATGTGGGATTGTACCCACTAAAGCTGTTAGTTGCTTAATGCATAATGAGAGGCCCCGTCCGTTATCTCCTATGGAATCCAACAAAGCCCCTGTTAAATATGCATCTACATAACAGAACTAGGGCTTTTGACATTATAAAATTTTATGTAAGTTTTCAAGAATCTACACATTTATATCTTACAACTTACATATGTTTTTTCATATTACTAGTCATTAGTGGAGAACTAATGACCACTAGCGTAATGTCTAACATCAGAAAAGTATACATAAATACTTAATTGTTGTGTACTGAAATATTTGGTTTTAATTATTGCTAAGCATATAATTAAAACATCCTTAGTAATAATTTGAAAACAGCTTCATGTAGTAGGTATAAAAATGAAGGCGAAAGTAGTAAAATAATTATTATTTTGCCATTTTTATTGTATAAAATTGATAAATTATTAAATAAATTATGTATGTATAGTAGTAAAATGAATTTAAAAACATATATCTTTGTTTTACCTCTCAAAGGCATGCCTCTTCC
The DNA here is from genome assembly GCA_018245475.1 of Pharmacophagus antenor. Taxonomy (NCBI): domain Eukaryota; kingdom Metazoa; phylum Arthropoda; class Insecta; order Lepidoptera; family Papilionidae; genus Pharmacophagus; species Pharmacophagus antenor. Next base: position 4,485 of record DWQX01006465.1, on the reverse strand, counting down.
ACCTCTGTCATTACGTGGTCCAAAATCACCTCGGCCCCTACCACCACGACCCCTCATACCACTTCCAGGTCCACCCCTATTATTGAAACCACCTCCTATAATTTAATAAGGATGTTATTGATTGATCGAATTTATAAATGTCATACAGCATACATTGAATAAAGTAATAAATAAAATTGCATTCACATAAAAAAAATACAATGACATTTTAACTTCACAAAATATAAGAGCAATCTTACTTTGTGGAGGACCGCCGCGTGTTTCAATTGTTGGTACAGGATGAGGGCCAGGACCTTGAGGTCCAGGCGGAAATCGACCACCCCTATCGCCACCTCCACCACGCATTGGACCTCCTCTAAATCCTCGTGGACCACCACGTGGCCCAAGAGCGCCCCGTAACGGACCTCCCCGGACCCTCATTCCGGGTCCTCCTCTATATAATACAAAAATAATTTAAGGAAATACTCGTCCGTAACACTGCAGGGCCTGTATATGCCACAAAACTCTATGAAACAAATTCTATTTTGGTTATAAGTCGCTGTAACAATGCAATAACCATATGTAACAAATAAATATCATATGGTACGCCACATAGTCTTGTTCGGAAGATGTCTTGATGCTTCGAAGTTTATAACAATTTACAGGAAAATTAGGTCAGGTATAGGAAATTACAATTAACGATGATTTTTCCATAGCTTAAAAATCAATTGTTTTTTCATTTTATTAAATTTTACATTTGCACAATATTAGCACATCCTCACCGTCCACGCATATCGAAACCTCCTCGTCCTCTAAGACCGGGTGGGCCACCTCGACCGCCACCACGAAAACCTCCCCGGCCTGGTCCATCCATTCTGATCAATATAGTTGAATTTATATTTTAAATATGTTATAGATTGATGATTTTAAAGCCACATATATAAAAAAAGTAATTTTATTATCGCCATACACTTAGACCAAAATGGCGCTGAATTATACCCCACACGCGGAACCGGAATGGAATGAACATAGCGTGCATAATGATGTGCACTTGCTCCCACGAGAGCGCAACCTTAATCGGTTGAATTATTTCTTTTAGATAATTAAATATAAGTATAGTTTATTATTTTTGTAACAGAATAAATTACATATGTATTAAAATGAAAGCTATATGTTCAAAAACAAATAATTTATATTATTACATTACTTAATACAAAATTAAATATAAAGATTAAATAATAAAAAAAAAGATATTCTACATATTATTTTGCTATTTTCAATATTCTAGTAAACTTCGAGTAATATATAATTAAAAATATAATAATAACTTAATGCAAGATAGATAACGTTGGCGCTTTTTAGTCGGAGGCCAGGATCCATTTTGGGATGTTGCGCTAGAGCAGTAAGTAACATTACTTAAATCTGCACAACACTTTTATTTATTTTTTGATGCCTTAAAGCTCTATACAGGAGGTAACTTCTAAATCAATAGGCAGATAAATTACATGAGATCAAAATGCCTGTGTATGTTAGTGATTTCAAAATTTAGGAAACAACAATGGTGATATTAATTTATAATATAGTAATGTAATAGCTAAGCATGAGTAGTTATAGTTATATCTATAATGAAAAGCGAATTATTTAATGCTTTCGGTACAAACGCTCTTTTCACCACGACAGTAACTGCATAAGGCGTAAAGTGGGTTTCCGATTTCGATCGATAAGATAGTTTTTCCGGGGGCCCGCGAGGCTTTCGGGAGTCCCCTTCCCAGTATAAAAACATCGCGCTGTAGTTGTCAATTATATTTGTAAACGTTAAGGAAACAAAATAAGTGGTTTTGTCCTAGTTATCCTGATTAGAAATGAACTAAATGAAAGGTAAAAATTGACTCCTGCCTCTTTTTATTGAAGTGAGAAGAAAATATATAAATATAGAAGAATAGACCTCATTATTCTATTATACAAAGTTTCCAAAGTCATGGCTGTGTGGGTTCGTATTCTTTGCCTTTTTTACTAAGGAAAAAGAAAATCCAAAAAAGTGTTTGCTTCATATACAACGAATTGAATAAAAACATAGATTAATAATAAATATATATAGTTAACAACAATACTAATCATAAAAAACAAAGTATCATTCATTTGGACATACTTGAACTTTGCATAATAATTAGACCTATTTTAGTTGCCTAATAATGTATCTAGCAATGGATAAACAGACGAAAACAACCAAGTATTTAATATCCGTTGAAAAATTGGCTGACGAAATATTGAATGATAGACGGGAAATAACTATGTTGGATAAAAGAAGAAATCAAAATCGGGAAGCTTTGCGAGAGCTAATGAGATCCTCACAATCAAAGTGTTGGATAACCGTGGGGTCAGTATTAATAAAACATGATATTGATGCAACTAAATCTCTTATAGAAGCAGATCAAAAACAACTAAATATCGATATTAATAAATTAAAATCTGATCTCAAAGTAAAAGTTAATAACTTAAGAGATTTAGAAATGAAATTACCTGTTCCTGGTTCAACGTTAGTGCCTATGTCAAGTAAAGAAACTGAGGGTTTGAAAAAGGCAGGTCTATTTATTTGATGGTAAGTAATGGAGTTAGGTATAAGAAAATCTAAATAACGTCGATTATATTATGGATTGTAATATGTTCATATTATACTTGATATGTTTTTAAATGTATGTGATTTAGGTTAATATTAATAAGCAAATAAAATAGTAAATTTATCAAGATACATCCAAACTGTCGATATCATCACCAGCTAATATTCCTCATATTATTTATTAGACAAACTGTATATAGGTATTGGTATGCAAATGGTTCATGTGAAGGAACATTTTTATTGTTGCCCATTGACAGTTGCAATACTTTGGGACGTGCATTTGTGTGACCTTTGAGATAGTAGAATATTCATTATGAACATTCCAAATCATATTCGCTTAGAAATATTGTTGGGTGACAACTAATTACACTCATTAGTTGTGCATATTCAAAAACAGTTTGTGAAACACACTGTAAGACTGTCAGGTATTTAATATAAAGGTACAATGGTTTACAGTTTGCCTTGTAACACGAAGGTCCTGTTTGATTTCCGGACTATAGGAATAGTAGTCTGGATGATGGTAGGTTTTTTTGAACCCGCCTAACTAGTTACCACCCTTAATGTTTATTTACTGCCATAATTTGCTGATTGCTGGGTTCCGGTAGCCATATATGTGACAGTCAGACATATTCTGGGCAAACATGTTTCATCATATATGGCCACATTGTCACTTAACCCCAGGTGAAATCAAGGTCAAGTGTTAGCCTATAATGAAACGATAACTGATAACGAAAAATCATCTAGATGGTAATGACACAACACAAGAGTGGAGCAAAACAACGATCTGAATTAATTTTAAACATACCTCATTGTATATTTTATAATTAATACACAGGTGCAAAATTTCCCAGAGATGATTGAAAAGAACTTGTTTATTTTGGATTTGAGTCTCTCCAGATGAAGAGAGAATCTTATATTGAAAAGGGAAGATTACTGTAATTTTACTGGTCATGAGTTATAAAAACTTAATAAATTAATTATAATAATAATGGGTTCAATTTATTTATTATAATAAATTAATTTAGAACTTTGTCATTAATCTATTAAATTTTTTTTTATTGGGCAAAGTGCATAATTGACTTGACTTGATTTTTTTTTGACGTAAATTGCCAATGAGGCCGTAAATGCATGCACACCGAGAATAATGGCTTCGATATATATTTATTTATTTAAAGCTTTAATGCATAAAATCTTGTACAAAAGGCGGATTTGATGTCAAATGGCATTCTCTGCTGGTCCACCTTAAGGTTGAGCATAGAAGAATGTGAGGGCCCATAATAATAAGTAAAAAAGAAATAAACAATGTAACACGTTGAGTCCGGCGCCGGTCCCTGGGGACCGGCAGTGAACCTTCCGTTCGGCCTGCATCACTATTTTCCTATCGGACATCGTAGTTCCCTTGGACCAACATTATTAAAATTATAAAACTTAGTAATTTCAAAGAAATTAATTGAAACATTCTTAACAAAAATGGGCTTTGGTTTTGCGGCCCTATTCATTCTGGCCCTTGCAATAATTTGGTCCAACCTTTCGTCATTAAGTCTGCGCCCGGTGCCGGCTGAACAGAAATAATGGCGCCGGGCTCAACGTGTTAAACAATAAAGAAAATAAGTAAAAAAATATACAAACTATCCATTATATATATTACATACATTTAAGATAAATAAAAGAAGGATATACATAAATATTGATTAAAGATAAATAATGATTTAGTAGCAACTTTCTAAGACTCCTTAGAGACGTCAGCTGTCTCTGACAGAGTGCGTGAGAATGATGACTATGGAAACAGCAATTCTGTTATAGCACTAGACTAGTGGTTCCCAAACTTATTTTGTCTACTGCCCACTTTGAGAATAAATATTTTTTTAGCGCCCCCATTTTTTCACCTA
>DWQX01006464.1:0-11320 GCA_018245475.1 Pharmacophagus antenor | reverse complement strand
TATATAAATAATATATAATTTATTACGAAAAGTGATTTTTAAAATTTTCTCTTCTCCCTCTATCTTGTTTTTCAGACACTTTTAATTTTGACATATCTAGTATACGTATTGGATATGTCAAAGTCCTCCCGGGTCATAGACGCTGTTGCACAAGATAGTATCTACGTGTCGGAGTACTGTCCGAAGATGCAGTATTGCAAGGAGGGGACACATGTTATGTGCATGTATTATGATAAGGTAACTATCTAATTCTATCCATTAAACTAGATTTACCGACACATTTTTATGGTTTTCTTTTTGTATCTGTATTAGTTTTGTGTATTATTGCATTCACATTTTTCCTGTTTCGCAATAAGATATATAGAAAAATGTTGCCAGAGGCGGAAAAAAAAAAAACAATATCGAACGCTTATCAGTATACGTAACTTTTTATATAGGGTCGTCCAGTCAAAATGGTCAAAATGGTCCGGTAAATCTAGTGTTAAAATTTATTAAGAAGAACAGCCCTATTTATTATCGACAATTGGCTAATTTAGCCACGATTTCACCCGATATTAGTTGACAGTGTCGTAGACGGTGGAGCGTGTTTATCCAGAATATGTCTTGATTCCCACATGTACAATTTGGGGAACACAGCGTCGCTGTTATGACCTCAAATTGACATTGAAGTGTAGTTAGTAGCTAGCCGGACGAGCACGAAAGCCAGATTTCACTACTCGTGCGGTCCGGATATTGAACCTGGAACCTACGCATTACAAGACAAGCGGTAAACCACTAGGCGAGGGGTGTAGTTCAATCGACAAAATTCTATGGAAAAACGAGTTTTAACAATAAGAATAAATCTAGTGGTTCTAAATTCAGCAAATAGGAAATAGTTAATTTTACATTTGTTGATTTTTAATACATTTTATGATCGATTAATCCGTTTGATACAATTAATTTATGTTGATTAAACTGTACAGATTTTTCGATAATTAATTAAACTAGCTTATTACACAGACATACGAGTATTATCAGAAACATAAATTTCTTTACGCGATATAGCAACCCAAATTTCATTTAGTTCTACAACTTTAATTGAAATTCGTTTGCAGGAAAGTGTAATGGGACCACATTGCCTGAATTCATCGAACATAACAATAACGCCAGTTCTGGCATCGAAATTACTAGAGATATCAAATGCGTGAGTAAACAATATTAGTGTGAAATAGAGATTTCAGACAATCGAAACATTTCCACGGTGTAACTGGTGTGCTTCGGAGGACAAGTTACTTTACGTATAGCCACTTGCCCGATTTCCTTTATAAATATTTACAGTTCGTCGTAATAGATTCTGGTTATAAATCAATTGTAGTCTTTCAAAAGTGGAACAATGAAGTCACTGCAGCTAGTGTAATCATTGGTGTAACGTGTCTAAACATCTAACTAGTATATAACTATTTTTTGATCGACTCCGTGATGCAGTAGTTTATAGCTTGCCTTATAACGTGATGGTACCGTGATGGATTTGTGTCTGGATTGTAGATTTTTTTGAACCCGCCTTGCTAGTTACCACCCATAGTGTCAATCTGCCGCCATTACAGCGTTACTGTGTTCTAACAGTTATACACGAGAGCTAGAAGTATTCTAGGCGAATATGCTTCGTCACCTGCGGCCTCTTTGTCACTTAACATCAAGTGAAATCGAGGTGAATTATTAGCCTATATAAAAAAAAAGATCAAGTGTTATTGGTACATAAATTACATAAATATTGACATAGGATCATATCTATAACATATGTAAGGGTATGCCATGAATTCAGATCAATGTTATTTGAGATATTTGTTTGGGCCATTGTGTGGCCGCAGACTATTCGACTGAATGCTTTCCAATACAACAAATCGTCGAATTGTGAGCAGATTCCATAATAATAAAATATCTAGAAAAATTTCTATTGGATGTGTACGTGTTCTATCGACATGTTTTCTGTTGGCATCCAACTGAGGTGGACCTAAATATGAAAGAAAAGTGACTATTTACAATATTCTACTATAAATTTATAGATAATAATCTTTTAACAAATTTATTATAAATAAAAATGAACAGAAACTGGAAAAATCGGTGTACATGAAAAATTTATTATCAAGTCAAAAATTAGTTTTTCTTAAAACTTTTTTTTTACAAACTTTGAGTTGAATGAAATACTTACGGGCGGATTTGAGATGTATACTTTATGTAACAATTTAAGAACCATCATTATTAGCCGAAGTTTCAACATAATTTACCAAAATCTCTCTTTCTCATTTTCCCACCAGATATTGTTCAGATTTTAGGGGTTTAAATAGGGAAACACTGTATATGTGTATAATAATATTCCACATCAACTTTATGCATTTCGTCCACAATTTCTTATATAAGGTGACGTAAGTTCTCACAATTTTGAGTGATCTTTCCCCAGCAGATATCCGCATAAAAATTTACAAAATTTCCAGCCCTGCCAACCCTTTCACAGGTAATTCTCTCTACCTACTTCCAACATAACTTCATAGACCCTTTCTCACTATTCTCGTTTATATTTTTACCTATAACATTCGCATTTATTGGAAAAACGGAATTATAGTTTCAGTCGCGATTTTAGCATTGAAAATTTTGTGTTTTCTCTTTAGTATAAGGAGTAAAGTAGCCCTGGGCAAGGAAAAAGGCAAAGATGGCATCGCTTTGCCGAAGGGATACGGGATGTTGAGATTGGTAAGATTATTTATGTTACTATAAGGTAAAAAAACCAGGTGAAGTAATATGTTTTATAATACAATCAATGTTTGTATCTTCGTCAATTTCCGACACACCCTCTACTGATAGAAACTGACAAGGAAGTCAGCTACTTTAAGGTTTTCATACATCAGTTCTTCAATTTGCACGGCATTCTCATTACACGATTTCGCTTTCACACGTTTTACAAATAAAATTTCTTAGTCTTATTTTGAAAGTTAGTATATCAGATTAAGATATTTTTTATTTTTATTAATTTTGATTTAAAAATCGTATAATAAAAGTACCGTGCAAATCGAGTGACTGATTTGTGTACCTATTATTGTTATGTAATGAAACGTCGAGGCGTACTGAATGTTCGTGTAAATGCTAAGTGATGCAACAGCGGAGAACAATAGCGCACTGTTGTAAATAGAATGTTCGCGCTATTTCTACCTCAGAGTAATACGTTCAGCCAATACTAGTTACTATATCAAATAGATCAAATAGTGGAACAGAAAAACATAGCATATAGGCAAAATAAAAATCTGTATGAATATAATTCTACTCGCAGTTATATAAAATCTAAGCTGTAACAGCTTTTGTAATAAAATTTTATTGCAGCAATGGGACGAAGAACTGGCAACATTCGCTCAAGTGTTGGCCAATCAGTGCGTACTGAGACACGACATATGCAGAGCTACAAGTTAGTACCAAATTAATACAAGAAGACCAAACGTACTGCAAATGCTGCTAGTAATGGATCCATACCTCCCTACTATAAAAATATAACACTACCGAAAAGTTTTCAGTTGCTCGATTGTTCAAAAATTTGCCGAAAGTGTGTTAGCTAGGAGGGCTTATCATTCATTTAAATGTTATTTTAATGAAAATATAATGCTTATAAAATCTATGGAGACAAGATTCGCAAACATAATATTTATAAGCTTACTCCAAACGTTCTTGTCTGTTTATTAGCAAGATAATCCAAATCTTGCAACCGGCGCTAGTAATAATAGAAGGCCTCATTGAATAAAGCATAATTTGAATTGTAATACAATTTCCAGAATCATTTCCTGATCCCGGACAGACTGCCGGTCTGGTGCGGTACACATATCCGGATTGGAATTCGATTTCTAGAAATTTCCCGAGCGCCGATGATAACATGCCAGGTCTCACTGAAGGAAAACTAATATACGCAATCAAACAGAGCGCCAAGTCTTGGTACATACAGAAATCGACTGTGACGCCTGAAATGATCATTCACTATCCTGATTGGCGGGAGTAAGTTGTTTGATAAACCTTTGTTGCTGAAAATATCGTTTCTGATAACCTTCATAGTTCCTGATTTTTTTTTAATCGGCTTCCCACCTCGTTATCTGTATTCCCCTATTTCTTTTCACTGACGAGTATACCAGTCTGTAAATTTTCTACTGCTCTTTTCTGTCTTGTCTCGCATCACGTGCCATTTTAACTTGTTAAAAGCTTTAATATCTTTGAATCTATTTCTTTCTATATTGTTTATCCAATGTATTCCATGGGTTTTACTTCTAACGCGTAAATACTTGATCCCAAGTTCGGATAAAATTAAATGAACATGGGGGATAAAATGTTGAGGAATGCTCCCCTCGAATACTCTACTTCTCATAAGTATGGTAGCTGGAAACACAAATATGCCTTTATGGCGCCAGAGTGTCAATAGCGTAACAAGTCAAGCGTATTCGAATACTGTACCACTAACTGAACTCCATCATTAATTTGGCACCGGAGACTTCCGCCAATCGGTGGACTGGTTTAAACGAAGAATTCTTATTTTAATTTGTAAAATTAACCGATCAATGTAATCACGTATCTCTGATCCTAATAAATTATTTGTTAAAACGTTTCCAGGCACCCCATGAGACAGATGGGGAAATTGTACTTGGAGATGATAACCGGCCACGCGACGCACATGGGCTGCGGCATGTCCGCCTACACCGAGTACACGTATAGAAACAACTTCGCTCCGTTGAATTACAATGTAAGTCCCGGCCTGGCTAGCTACCATCCCCGATGTCAATCTGCTATCATTACAGCATTGATCTGTTTCGGCATTGTCATACAAGTGAGAGCTAAAATATTATGAGCGAGCACGCTACACAATCTACGACCTCGCTGTCACTTAACATTATTTGAAATTGAAATCAAGTGTTAACCCATACCACATAAAAATTGAAATTGCACCGTACTAATGAATGCTTTTCGTTTGTCTCGTACGTCTTCAAAACCATCTCAAGCGATTTTGACGGCGTTTCAGTTTCAGATTATTTTTTTCAGAAACGTGTTAACACTTAACCCCAACTTCATATAATGTTAAGAAGCAATGAGGTGGTTGATAATAAACATAAGTTGCAGAACGTAACAACAACCTTTGTTACACTTTTACAGTTACGGTGTCCTTAAAATAGTCAAACTAAATGTCTTAATGTACAATATACGAATTGATTTATTCAAAAATGGGTTAAATGAGCCACCGCAAAAAGGATACGAAACTAAACGTAAGGAAGGTACGTTAGGGACGCGGACAAATGATATTTCCCTCCTTCGTGTCAAGTTATTGAGGAAATTCGATTGAGATTTAGCGTGCACGATAGGCTTTAGACGAATTTAAAGGGGGCTTTCTACAGCGATTCGTCATTAAACATCTGGGGAATTGGGGATTCATTACTTTTGCATGAAGGTGATATCTTTGAATATTAACTCGAGTTTGGTCGAATTACGTTAGTCAATACAGCTATAACTCGTATTAAAAAAAAACAGATTGTGAATATAGAATCAACGCTTAATAAAAAACAATCATTCATGTATACAACACCATTAAAATATTCCAAAAAAATAATATAATTCGCAATGAATATAATTGTGTATATAAATTGAAAAGCAGTCAAAATGGCTGCTTTAGGTAATCCAGTGCTAATTATTGAAGTTCGATGTTTGTTTTTATATTAAATAAAAGGTTAACAGGAGTATGAGGTTCTGTCGGTGGGAAGTAAATCCGGCTCATATACGAGTAATTAAGGCGTCTTAAGGTATTTACCCAGCACCATTTCAGAGATAATCACCCTGAGACATGTAATGTTTCTTTACTCCTGTAACTTAACTAGCTAGAGCGCCTTTAAGAAAGTTCATTATTATTATCTAATGACATTTAGGCATTATCAACGTGTTACGCAATAAATCTGCTGTCCCCCGATTTACACAGTATTCAAATTACACCATTTGTTTTTTACGCGATTTTAAAAACTTGACGAAAAAGGTTTTTTGGTGTTATTCTGGTAGCTAGTTTGCTAAATTATTCTGACAGTTATGTCTATCAGAATAAAATTTAAAAAAATCGGATTTAAAACCGTGTAATCCCTTCAGCGGCTCCCCCCGCCCCGCCACTATGGGGACGTAGTTAATATATATAAAATTAATGTTTTTTTTTAATCCATTTCTGACGACGAGTTTTTTGAACAGTATTTTGAAACAATTTTCTTGTTTGTTTAAAACTTCTTTACAATAACCCATAATGGGTGGATATAGTTTCTCTTAAATATTTCTAAGGGGAACTAACAATCACCATAATTAAGAACTTAATAGTGTCGTACTAAGTAAAGTACGAATGGTTCAACGTCGTTCGCAGTCGGTCCAAGTGATCTGCAACTTCTCCACTCGGCCGCGCCCCGGCACCTCCGTGTACGCCACGCAGCCCCCGAGGAACACGATCCCCGGCACGCAGTGCGGCTGCCCCACCGGCTACGACGAGGACGACGACTGTTTGTGCAACGAGAACCCTAACTTCAGACGTATGTCATACACAATACATTCTTTTATCTTCTTTTCCATTCTTCTAATACATTATTTTAACCGCCTTTACTCTTCGCTTGGATCACGGAGGTTATGGATTTGGAGTAGTGTAGTCTAGATGGTGGTAGAAACTCTACCAATTTCGAATTCACCAAGCTAACCATCCCTTTTCTATGTAAACTGCCGCCATAACAGCGTTGCTATATTCTGCCAATCAAATTTGAGAGGTATAGTAATCTGGGCGAACACACGTCACCATCTCCGGCGTCATTGTCAATTAACATCAGGTAAAATCAAGATCAAGTGTTACCTGATTACCAACAACAAAATATAACCAGTGGCGGTACTACCATAAAAGCTGAAAAGCCCGGCTTTGTAAGCTTAAGTAAGAGACGCTAAAAACATTGATAAACCATTATTAAATATATTGCTTGATCATAATTGACAGACTCAAAGTGGTGTAAAAGATAAAAAGATAATTCCACTGCACATGTAGCTACGAGTAAGGTACAGCCGCTTCCTTACTACCGTTTGAGAATAGCAACATTCCAGCGATTTTGTTAAACGCAGCCCCGAAGCCAAAGCGTTCGTGCGACGGCAAGAACTGTGTCCCGCCCGTTGTCCTACTGCCAATCGTTGCCATGGAGGACGCACCGCCAAATAAACTGAGACGGTGAGAGCCATAGATATAACTATATTAAATATAATTACAGATAATATATCATTCAGCTGTTGTCACTTTCAGCCGTTCGTTTTTGCTGTCGTAATCTTAAATATATATGTTTTTCTATTTATATAATTATGAGAGTTTATAATTTTCCGATTTCCATGTTAGCCAGATTACACGATTTCGCTTTTGCACGAATTTTAAATCACAACAGCTATACCTAAATTATATGTATTATTTATATTAAAAAAAAAAACTTGTGATTTAAAAACCCATAAACACCGATAGTCTAGTTAATAAACAGTAAGTTTGAACTAAACCCAAATTAAAAGTTATATTTATTACACAAAGTTTACTTTTATACGTAGTATTAAAATGTATAATTATTAATAATTGTTATTCATTTAATACTATTAATAATTCAGATGTTGCTGCAGCTGGGACATGCTTAACAACGTTACATAGACGTGCGGAGCTTTGTCAAAAGACAGTTTCAAAATTAACGCAAACCAAACTTATAAACATAACACGTACTTAAAAAAAAAAATCTTATCTGTATTGAATTTCAGATATTGTACCTGACAATGGAGTAGTATGTCAACAACTATGAAAAGTTTTTTTTTCCCCCAGATTTAATAACGACACTGAAGAACAGTTGGAGAGCTTTGACATTTTCAACGAAGACTTCGATAATACGATTCACCTAAAGGAGGTATAAATACATATCAAAATAAAGCATTCACAACATTCAAATAAAGCGTGAGATATATGTCCCCAACAGAAAGTACTCTTTCTCTAAATATCTCAATATTTTTATGGTGTCCAACACTTATGTTAAAAAGATCTCTTTGAACCGGGCTACATATTTTATCAATTTTGAGCATATTTAAGCAAAGTTTAAACAAAATTATATTTGCAGGCTCAATCGCATAACGACTTCGAAAGAACTCTACGCGAGGCGCGCAATAATTTGCACCAGCCGAGGTAATCCAATTTATACACACCCTTTCACGCACCCTCAAAGATTCCACAGAAATTATTCTATTTAGCTTAGTGCCTATGCGTAGGATTTTCTTGAATAAATTACTCTTTAATTCCATTAAGAGATAGCGACAATAGTTGTAACGTATTATATGGACATGTAAATGTAATGCAAAATACACATGTAAATGCAAATTCAAATATTTTAGATCGCTGAATGAGCACGCCTGGAAACCGCAGAATCACTACTCTAACGGGAATTCAATCGGAACGGAACATAGACAATCTGTTCAGGATGGCCTGAACCACGTTCGGCATAGTGTGGTAAATATTCTCATAATAACACAATTCACCATCAAACAATAATGCTCTGAAGTTGTTATCATAAATTCTTTTAATGTCTTCTTTAAAAGCATCCCATCACGCCTTACGCCATTGGACTATAAAAATAACAATTAATGTCATGCACGTTATATAAATACAGTGATATGTGTTTTTCTTCCTAAATTTTACAATTCCCACATAACATGGAAAAGAATCAATGATATCTTTGTTTCATATTTTATTTACAGAAACAGAACTCTAAACCAAGCATTTTCACTAAAGTCACCAAATTCAAGCTACCTAAAGCACAAATAAAAAAAGATGTTCTACCAAGAAAGGATTTCACAAAAGTGCAAAACCTTGTCAACACTTACTTAAACAAAAAGAGAAATTCTAAAAATGTACAATCTATTAATGATCTAGATACCAAAAGTCATATTTTAGTATCACCGGTTGCAAAAAATACTACTCTGAATAAGCATCAAAATAATACTGTTACCAAAACATCAAAGTCTACAAACGAAGACACGGACAAAAAAGTAATGCATTTACTGGATAACTTAGAACAAGAAGTAAAGCATGTCACCCTTGACGAAAGTGAGAAGGAAATTTTAGATAACAAATTAAGAAAAATATATGGACGTATAAGTAATGAGCCAAAAGATATTATATCTTTTAGGCGACTTGACGATAAAGTTTTTAAAGATAAATTAAAGGAAGCAGAAATAGATGACTTTCTTAAATACGAAAATAGAGTGAATGAACATTTGCTGAAAGAACGAATAAGGAACCCAGACAGCTATTTAAGAGATTCATTTAACAGAAGATTAAAAGATGACGATTCATTAAATATCCATAAACGATTAGTGCAGAAAGAGAGAGATTATATTGAAAATTTAGGAACACTGAGAAAACGCTTAGAAAAACCTATTAATGACAATGTATACGTTAACTCCGATCAAAAGTTCAACAACAGAATGAACACAAGAAATATGAACGCATTAGTTGAGTACGATCACGGTCGTGATAGCATAAACAATTACGGCAAGTCAAACGACGACATAAACAGACGCGAACTCCGAAATAACGAACTACGTAATGACAGATACGTGTCTAAAAATGATAACGACGATAGACGCAGAAATTATTTTATAATCAATCATTTGGATAATGAGGGACCGTTGAATTTTAAAAGACGAAAATATTATCAAGAAAAACTTGACTATTTGGAACGCAAAATTCAAAAAGAGAGAGGTCATCGGCGACATAACAAAGTAAGCAATGATACTATCTACTAGTGATTCTTTGCATTTGATCCAAACAGACACGGATTGCATTCCTCCTTCACACTAACTTGATTACTATCAAATTTGACTCTTGATTTCTGTTTCCTAAAACTTACTAGTTATACATAACTTGTAAGTTGTAAAGAAATAATTACAGTAGTGATACATTACTACAGTAATTATTTCTTCCTCCAGTGGTAAATATTGTGTTCCCGCAATAAGAGATGGAGTGAAATTACTGGGACAATTATCAACTTATTACGTCTCAAGACCAATAGCCCATTATATAAACATCTTCATAATTTTATTATAGGAATCAATAGGCATACCTTATACAATGCAATTAATTACTAAATTCATCTATAGAATTTAAAAAAAAATACTCACTCTTTTTGTATCCTTTATTAACTACCAGAGCATAAGATTGTTTAAAACATTTCTAAACACAACATTGAAGAATTTTTTATAGGTTTTATAAATCTTTACATCTTACTTTCTCTTATTATAGCTCGGCCAGAGCATTTATCTTAAGCTTTCTTGATTTGCAATTGTCGCAGTCAGGTCACGTCAAATTTAAAAGCATATTCGTTATCACTTTTAGCCCGAGGAACAGCAATTAAGACCTTTACAACCTGACAGGATGGAGCTTCCAGTGAGGCCAAGCCAGCCGAAGAGTCGAAAGAATCCATTTTACATGCCGGACAGGGCACGGAGTGTGCATGGATTTTAATAAAAAAAAGTTAAAATAATTTGTTTTAATTTTATCGTAACTTCAATACGTATTACATAATTTTAAATATTCTAGCGTCTTTAAGTACAATACGAATTTCATATTCTTACAAATACTATTTACTTACTTACCTTCGATCTGTTTAATGGATTTCGACTGCCTCCGTGGGGCAGTGGTATACCCCCTTACCTTTTAAGGCGGAGGTCCCAGGTTCGATTCCCGGGAGTAGCGGAGTTTGGATGGTGGTATGGTGCTTTCAAACCCGCCTGGCTAGCTACCACCGCACTACTGTATTGCGGCAGACATACTTGTGAGAGCCAGATGTATTCTGGGCAAACACGCTTCACTATTTACGGCTTCGTTGTTACTTAACATAAGGTGAAATCGAGGCCACGTGTTAACCCATAGCCAATTAAAAAAATAGTGGATCTAGTCTAATGACTAATAATAACTAAAATCATAATTTATTATCATGCATTATACATTAATTGTTATTTTTATTCTTCAATATTGTAAGACTAATAATAATTCTATTAATTACTTTCATAATGTTCCTTAGTTTCAAATTATATACTATAACATTATAATCACAATTACAATGTCCAAATTGCTGTAGTTTAAACGAGTTGTAAAGAACGATATGCAATATATATTGATAAGCAGTTTTGTTTTAATCCTAAAACTAATAATTTTTGGTTAGAATTAAATATTCTATTTAGTTCTAATATATATATATACTAAACGCAAGCAATTATAAATATATATATAAATATATAT
>DWQX01006463.1:0-11321 GCA_018245475.1 Pharmacophagus antenor | reverse complement strand
ACTCTGCCATGACCTGGACCAATAAGTCCTGGGCCCTGGCAGAGTGGTTCAGGTTCGCCTGGAGGAGCTGGCAGCTAAGGGCACTGGGAATCAGTGGTCCATAGCTACAGACCCTCCAGACACCTCCACCCGACTGGCCTGCTAGTGACGCGGAACAGCCGCGTCTCTCTGGTTTGTGCTCCTGAGTTAACTGAATCTTGAACGCATGAAGATGGAGGTCTTTACTCAAAATTCGCTGCGTAGTCCTTCGTGAAATTTGAAGTTGTTGAGAATGATGCCGAATTGATGTTTTCGCCGACACTCTCGTTACAGCAGCAATGTTTTCAAGAGACCGACCGGTACGTTGATGCAAAGGATTCTTATTATCCATAATCGACCCAGTTTCTTCAGATTTTTGACCACTATTCGAATGGTTGTCACATTAGGTGCACTTCCTCGGCTGAATATTTTGTGAAGTTTGCGCGCGGTTTCAGCGTAACTTTCCCTATTTTTGTAATGAGTTTTAACAATTATATCGCGTTGTTCTTTCTAAAAGTGCTCCATTTTTTAATTGTGATGAACAGAGGTCAAATTTCATAGTTGCCACTTGCATGAGAAAAAAAAATCAAATTTTAAAAAGTGCACTCTTACTGAGACATCCTTTATAACATAAACGAGAATAGTAATGACATTTATTGTTAAGACAGTATTGGTTATATACAAATTTTATATAATTTTAAAATACATAGAAATTTTCTTTTCAAGGTTTATTTGCAATAGTCGGATTTTCGGACAAACTACGTTACATGGTTGTTCTAATCGATGATTTCGAAGTGATGCGAGAATTTCCAATACGAAATTGTAAACAAGCTAAGTTTAGCACTAATGGACATCTATTTGGTGCAGTAAATGGTCAAATAGTACAGATTTTCTCATCAGTGTCATTCCAAAATGTGTTTAATTTAAAGGGACATAATGGAACAGTAAGTAATAATACTTAGTGTTTAACTTATCTGGAAAATTGTTAAGATATGTAAATTTTACTGTACTACTACATCTTGTAGATAACTTGCCTAGCGTGGTCGGCGAACGATCTCACTCTAGTCTCATGCGGCACCGAAGGAGCGGTCTACGAGTGGAGCATGTCTACCGGGCAACGTATAGGAGAAGTAATTCTGAAAACAAACCAATTCGCCGCTTGCGCTGTTAACAGGTTTACCTCGAGTTAACATAAATGAATTGAATGTAGTAGTAATAATTTGAAAACAAATATATTTTATCGTTTAAGTAATGGAAAAACAACGTACGGAATTGGATCCGATGGTGAAATTAAAGAAATCGGTTCGAATACAATAAGACGAAGTTTAGGTCTAATTGGATGCGGATTAGATACAATCCTTTTATCCCGATCCGACATGATGCTTTTCATCACTGGCGGGGAAGGAGGTGTAACAACTGTACAGCTTCCACTCCTAGATAAAGCCATTTATAATGAGTTTCATATGCATAACAAAAAAGTTACAAGTATTGCTTTGGCATATGACGATCAAACAATTGTATCCGTCGCGGAAGATTCATCTATCTGTTTGTGGCGCCTCACAAACGCTGATGGACGAGCTATTGCATTGGACAAAGATTTTGCATACTCTAAAGAGATATTAATCAGCAAAAAAGATTTGCAAGAGAAAATAAACAATATTAATGTAAGTAACCGAATCCACATCAAATTATTTAACAAAATATCTACAATCTATCATTTACTGATTTAATTTGTTAATCTAATGTAGATTTCAATTTAAACTATTTAAATATATTTTATAGTTGCTGAGTACTAGAATGAGTGAACTTGAAACTGAACATACGTACCAACTACGCCAAGCCGAGGCCACACAAGCTGAAAAACTTAAAGAGGTTCACGAGGGTTATTGCGCTGCAATCGAAGAACTTAAAGATAAGAATGAGGTAATAGGTAATTTTATGTCGGTTTGAAAATAATTTTCGTTATTAATATATTACAACCTTTACTTTTATGCTTCCGCAGACAATGGAGAACGAGCATACACATGAAATTGGAATGATACAGCAAGATATAGCTAAATTGCGGGCAGGTCATGAAAGAACTTTGCAGACCTTGGAAGCCGATTTTAATGTCAGACTTATAGGCGAATATGACAGATATCAGGTTAATATGTCAAATATGATGTAGTTTATTGGTTTGATGTTATAAATTTGTATCTGTTTAATTATTAACCTTTTATTGTAGACTCTGGAAGACAAAACTGCTCGAATGAGGAAAGAATATGAAAGTGTTATAGATAAACTAGCTGAAGGTAAACGTCAAGCGCTTCGAGAACTCACAGAAAAATTTGAGGCGAAACTCGAAGAAAAGGAACTTGTTTATCTAGAGGTAAATAGATTCTAAACTTTTACTGTTTACACTTATGTAGTCACACATTGTGTGTTAAGTTTTGAATAGAGTCCATATACCTGCAAAAGTAATTTTTGCAGTAAATAAAAACTTTATCCCCAAGAAACTGAGGCACGAATATTTTTTTAGCTTCAAGAACAAGCCGATATGGCAACAAAGGAACATGAAATGATAAAAGCTTCTATTGAAGAAGACGCTGATCGTGAAATTATAGAAATAAGAACAGCTTATGAAGTTCAACTTAAAGAGGAAAAGGACGCTAACGTGAGACTCAAAGGCGAAACTGGTCTTATGAAGAAAAAATTGATTGCAGCTAACAAAGAAATTGAAGAGTTCAAACATCAAGTATCACAGCTCAAAGGTATAAATAAAAATAATTGGTTTATGAACCCTATATAAATAAGTATATTTTTTTTAAACAAAATGTGCTAATTTTATTTAAAGTAAAAAAATATTTTATTAATATGATATAAGTAAATAATATTATTTTATTTTTAATCTCTTCTAGCGGAACATAAACAGTTTCAAAAAGTCATTTCAACTTTGGAGCGCGAAGTCGCCGATTTGAAAAAGGAAATTTGTGAAAGAGATGGCACAATTCAAGATAAAGAGAAAAGAATATATGAATTAAAGAGGAAAAAGCAAGAGTTAGAAAAATATAAATTTGTTTTGAATTTTAAAATAACTGAACTCAAAAATCAGGTAATTTTTTGAATTTAAATTTGGAATTAAATTTTTATTGAACTTTGAGAGAACTACGTGGGCAGAAAATTGCACGAATGGGTAATTAAGAATTATTTTTACGATAAAGCAAATATTTACAAGTATATTCATATTCAAAGCTTTATATATAGGTGCGGACAACTTGCATTGTTTACTTTGTGAAAAAAATCACAAGACTAAATCAAATTTATATGGGCCATATTATCAAAGACATAACTGTGATAAATTGTAAAAAAATATATAGCACATTGTGTATTCTCATATTTATACTCATATTTCACAAATAGATTGAGCCTAAAGAGAGGGCTATACAAGAATTGAAAATACAAATCGATGATATGGAAAATGAAGAACTGAAGCTATTAAATATTAAGCATGATCTTGGTAGGCGTTATTAATGTTATAATGAGCCTTCGTTAGTAGACCATAGTTGTCCTCATAAATAAAAAAAAAGTTACAGCTGCTGAACTACAAATTATTGTTACACACAGATAGAGCCTTTAGAACGCGATATCAAAGAGAAAAAAGTCCGAACTCTCGAGCTAGAAGTTTCGCTTGAAAATCTCCTCAAGCAAAAAGACTCTCGCGGTAATAGATTCACCAGTTTCTAACACAGTTGTAATTTTTTTTTCACAGTTAACTTAGAATGTAGACGTCAACTTAATTTATATAGTAGTGTTAACTTTTGCAAACTGTTGTTACGTATTACTTACCTGTTTGTCATGAGCATTTCACGTAGTGTTAATCATTCTTCCTCAATACATTTTGCAATATTCACCATTACTTTATAAAATTTTGGTATGTATATTTTTGGTACTATTCACGTATAACATGAAAAGAATTTGTGTTGATTATTATATCCTGTTTTTGTTTGTGTTACAGAACTTAAAATTAACCAATTGACAGAGAAACTAGAATCCGCTAAGAAAGATTTTTTTTCTGAAGCAAATAAAAACATGACATTGAAAAATACTTTAAAAAAAATTAAAATTGACTTACACAACATGTCTGCGAACCTACAAGATCCGTCGAAACTTAAAACTAATGTTAAGGTAAATAACAAAAAGTTACTTCAAATTAGCTATAACTTCCTTTCTCTCGATAATTTTCTTTCTATACATAAAATTGTTATAGTAGTGGTAAAATATAATATAATAAAATTGTTATAGTAGTGGTAAAATGTAGTAGTGGTGTAAGGATTTTCCGATTAATATACAAAGTAATTTAAATTCTCAGATGTTATTCCATAAATACCTGGAGGACGAAGATTTCATTCGGGGGCGTGTAGCTGATGACGAGGCGGTACGGGAATTCAACCGGCAGCGTGATCATCTCGAAAAACAAATCGCCGCACTTAAAGAACAGTTGGCCAAATCCTTGGGGGGCTCTAAGAGCGATATTACTAAAATTATGGATGTAAAACTTTTAAGCCTACCGATATTTTGTTTATCTCGATCTAAACAAGAGTGTGTATATGTTTAGCACTTAAATATATTCTAAAGCTTTTCTGAATCATCGAAGCATCCGAATGGTTGTACTAAATTTCTGCTATAAATTTACTATTTTTTTAATATAACCTTAAAGAATAAACCACATAACTCATCGAGAAATATTACAATTGCTGATATTTTTTAAGGAAAACTGTACATTGCTGACCGAGATTAACAACTTAAGAACAGAGCTGAAGTCTACTCGCACACGATGTTTTCAAATGGAATCTATTCTCGGTCTTTCGGCGCGCTATATCCCGCCGGCAACAGCACGCGCCAAACTCAAACAAGTCACAGAAGATAGAGAAAAACTTGAAGAGAAATTTAAACAAAAGATAGAGGTAATTTTTGGTGAGAGTTAGTTCAGCGACAAGTGCGTTCTAATATAGATTACATAATCG
Organism: Pharmacophagus antenor; assembly: GCA_018245475.1. Classification (NCBI taxonomy): domain Eukaryota; kingdom Metazoa; phylum Arthropoda; class Insecta; order Lepidoptera; family Papilionidae; genus Pharmacophagus; species Pharmacophagus antenor. Next base: position 6,300 of record DWQX01006463.1, on the reverse strand, counting down.
ATAATACACAATTTTAATTGCGTAGCTTTTGTTGTTGCTTAAGTTACATTTACATCTCATTCGGGTAGCTTAATAAGTGTCTACAATTTTATTATTCATGGGTAGATTGCTGGGTAATTTTTTAAATAATTTAAAATACTAAATTGTTAAGATGTGACATCAGTTTTGTTACTATAATGAGTTCTATTTACATGGAACGATGATTATATATATAAAGGTTAGATATTTTCTATTTGTAAGTGAAACAATAACACAAAGATTGTTCCTAAAAAAGGAAACTTGTCTATCGATAGTTACAGCATAGTAATTGTTATCATCACTAATTAATAAACGTGAATTGTAAACGAAATTCATCTTTAAAAAAATCTGTACTTACACCAATAATGTGTTCGTCATATCACTTTCGTAGGAAAGAGAAGAAATAATCGTGGCTCTTAAAGATGAAAACGAGCGTTTACACGCAAAGTTCCAGTGCAAAACAGATACGGAAACAGAAGGGCGGGACTGACTTGAACCTAATCATTAATTTAGTACATAGTTAAAAAAAATGTTCTATCTTGATTAAATAAATAAATTATGTGATTAATTTTTTAGTATTATGAAAAACCATTTATCTTAAAAAAATGTTTCATTAAAAATAAAACTTCATGTTATAAAATATTAAATTATATTAAATGCATAAATAGACTGTTGGATAAACCAAAAAATATTTCACTTAAAATAAACCTATGTTGCATTTCAATTAAATTTTTTACAGAGTTCAACCCTTTAAGCTTACAATTGATAACAAAAACCATCACCTAACAAGTATCTCCAACAAATATCATTTTAAGTTTATTTGGATATACATACAAATTAAGCAACAGAAATAAAAAAAAAATCAGTTCTTATTCTATGATTATTCCAGATTTTTTCTCTATTCTTTCAAATAATTCTTTAGAGAATAAAAGGTAAGATTGCTTTACGTCCTTTAGGGTACTCCGGAAATTCTTTTTTGTAATTACGATGTTTATTGAGGGCCCAAATAGTCATTTGGTACATACCAACAACAGCAAATATTCCAACTGAAAAGTAATGAAATTTGTTTACTACAATTACAAGTCACAATTAACACAAAAATAAAAATGTACCCAGAAGCAACTATATACAACATAAGGTCCATGAATGATATTAGTCCAATATATAATATTGTTTTGCATTAAGATATTCATATGTTGGTGATTAAGGTCATGCATGCATGACAAACATGACAGTGATAAGAATAACTTCTACCATAAATTTTATTCTTGACTCATTACTAAGAATAAATAAAAGAAATCTTATAAGTAGACAGGCATTTATAGAATCAATTACTTTTAAATGTACAATTTGGAATTTATATGAAGTTGTGATATTCTTAAAACCATGATATATGAATGAAATATTAAAAAACAAATTAGCAATATTTCAAAATAAATAATTTTCCCTACATAAAACATAATGTATATTTTTAAATGAAAAGCCATGTTTAAGTAATTAACTATGTATTATTAACCACTCAAATCCTAATTCACTCAACTAGTGAAAAAATTATATTAATATGGCAGTCAATATAATCTTTTAAGACATTTAGGCAATGTATGAAAATTAATTGTAACAAGTCTTTACCTGGAACACATTTGGTTAAGATGGTGAAAAATACCCATGCACCAAATTCATATGTATAATTAGGGCAAGAAACATAATTCAGAAGAAGTGAGAATGGGTTTCCATCAGGCATAGGTATACGTCTCACTTTTGTACCAGGAGGACGAAGGTTTTTTAACAGTAAATGAATACTTAAATTACCCAATTCACAAAACTGAAACAAAAAATAAATTTAATTAAGATTCTCAGTGCTAGTGTCAAATGTACTTTGACACTAGTGAGGTCAAGTATATTGTACTGTATCAGAATTAATTACAAGCAAACTGTACATTGTTTAAATGATAATTTTATGTTAATAAATAATTAAGTCTTCATTATGCATTTTGATACATATTTTCAATGTTCAACTGTAAAGAAAATTTAAAAAAATAAATAATTTTCAATAAGTTTTTCTGTTTCTATTTTTTAGAAGCATCTCGGTAGCAAATCATATTGCAAATGGAAAAACTTCCCTGATAGATAATTGGATATAATTTTATAGAAACATCTTTCTGAGAATATGTTTTCTTAACAATTTAAACTGTAGGGATTATTAATCTTGGTTTGATTTCAAATTTGGCACAGTATTTTTTTAAAAATAGATTCGAAATTATAATTATAACCAGAGAAACTTACAATAAATCCTGCAACACCAACATATACACAAGTATTACAGGGTGCAGTATAGAGAGGATGATTCACATGATATGCTATGTAGAGCGCAAACAGCCAATAATATGTACAGTTCTTGAATAAGTTACGAATTGGCATGGTTCCATGGGAGAAACGGTGCACAAACAATGTTTCCAGTAGTCTTTTGGTGTAATGGAAGGACCAGCAAACAGCGGCTATACTAAAATAATAATAACTTATGAATTATTTATCCTGATTAAAATGCCATACATATAATTCAAATCTATCTAGATTTTTGTTGTAAATAGTACTTAGTAGTAGCTTAACTTCATGCAAAATATAAAAATGTAAATATTAATCGATTTAAAAACTTGCTATGCCTTAATATATTTCCTATGTGCTTTCATGATACACTTATTTCCAGCTAGGCCTAATTTGTTTGACCACAGTAGACTTTTTTACTTTTATTTTATGTATATAGCTAATTACATAATATTGACATAATATAGTACAAAAAATTGTAATAGAGAGTTGACAAACATAATATTTATAAACCAAAATAAAATTACTTAATAATAGTTCCTGGAGATGATGTTTGTTCCCCATACAAAATCCATGGCCTTTGATAAACCCATAGGTAAACAAATAACGGACCAGCATATTCAGCAAGAAATACGTTTTTATAAGACACCTGCGGCCCAAGGTCAGACACATAAAGCTTTGCTCCATCTTGAATGCCGACAGATTTTAAAGACGTCTCATCTTTTAAGGTCTTTCCTTTAGCTTCAGATTTAATAGCTTGTCTTTCAGGATAGAGTGACTTCTTTAAGTTTTGATATATCTTTTCTTTTACGGTCTTCACAGTAGCATCTTCATTTAGAGTAATTTTACCCAGAGATTTGGACCCAACAGTAGTCAATATCTCAATCTAAAAAAAAACATTTAAAACAGTTTATTTAAGTAATCAAAATTTTTAGAGAATATTATATTATTGCTCATACCTCCATGGTCACAAAATGTTCTATTGACAGAAGTTAACCTTGTCTGCCTCTACAACTGTTAGGTCTTACCAGTTTTATTAAAATTATGTGTACTAAAGATAATATAAATATACATAAATTTAAAACGTATTTATTACTTGAACTCAAACTTTGAACGTCACTAATAACCTTCTCCCCATAGATTAATACTGGTCAAAGATCAATAATACTAGTATTTCTCCCAACCAATTTCATAATCCTCAAATAAAATGACATTTGTATTAATCGTCAATAATCGATACTTAAAATATATCACCGATGCTATAATAGTTGTCTAATAGATATTTTCGCGAATAAAAATATTCAGTCTTTTCTCTTCTTATATTTTCAGTATGAATTATTAATAACTACAAGAAAAAATCACTAGAATGGTATATTAGAAAAATATATTTTTGTAATTATTAAAAAATTTAAGACAGTAAAGTTTTTTGAAAAATTGTAATAATATAAGTCTAAAATTAAACTATAAAGAACACCTTTGCACTATAGTAATTTTTTATTAAAGTTTTAAAAGCAAATTGAACCGATTTATATAAAAACATGCTATTGGCTATAGGAAAATAATTTTATTTATCGATTATAAGCTCACATTTAATTTCAATTTCACCTAAAGTTAAATGAGAATGAGGTTGTGGATAGTGAAGCGTGTTCACTCAGAATACATCTGACTTTGACTTGTACGTCTGTTACGGTATCTGATTAACTTTAAAGGTGGTGCAGTTAGCATAGTGACTTCGAAAAACCCTACCACAACCCAGACTTCATTATTCTTGTGGCCTGGCAATCAAACCCGGAACCTCTACCTAACAGGGAAGTGATAAACAACTGCGCCACGCAGGCAGTTAAATGAAGTTGAAAATGTAAAGGGTAGCCAACAGGTATAGCTTCCTATTGAACTGTAACTTATAGAAACACTAGCACTCAGGTTTCGTATTTGGTCTGTATATTTAAATAATGAAATAAGATTTTCTTGTCGTTAAAATTGAATGCACCATGGCAATATTTCTATCAGTCAAACTCAAATTGAACGCACAAGTTTGTTTTGGTTGGTAGCGCGGAATTTGTCATTTTTTACGTTTCTACTTTCATTCCATGTGTACACGTATTTGTGTTTGTGTATTATTTGTTGCATGTATGTGAGAGTTGTTATTCGATCTGTCTATGTGTTTTGTGAATCTGTATATACACAGTTGTATATGTGATTAAATGGCGTTTCGTGGTTAGATTGGTATTTCATAAGAATATCGCTCTGAACAAGTATTTAAAAAAAAAGAGTGTTAATAAGTTTAAAATTTTAAAATGCGTTCAGTCGTAGAAATAGGAGCTAGTGTACCCGCATTTTTAGGGAAATTATGGAAATTGGTCAATGATTCAGAAACGAATCATTTGATATCATGGAGCCCCGTAAGTGTTCAATTTTGATTTTAAAGGTATATTTAATGTCGCTTTAAAAACTAACATGTTTACCCAATTACTAACTGTTGTGGTGTAATTTTTTGAATGTAATGTATACACGATACAACCTATAAAGGATACCAAATGCAACTTATTGTCTGATACGTAACATAATAAATAACATAGTTCCATGTCACGTTTTCTACCACGCAGTTTCTAAATTCAATAGTATAAAAAACATCAATGCTTTTGAACATTATTACACTTATATTTAATATCTAACATGTGTAGTATGTTGATAGTAACTATAATATAATAAAAAATATGTAATGCAGAAAATCCTATCACATTATATTGTGCCTTTTAGGTGATATATTTTAAATAAATAATATCAAATAGCTGATCTAACTATTTGCCAATTATTTTAAGTCAAATTTCAATTTAACTAAACAAGGAAAAAGTAATTGTTTTATAACAAGGCCAATCAGACTTCTACGAAAAATGTAAAAATAGCAGGATTTCAAAATTTCCACAAAATAATGTTTTAACATATCATGTAATGTTATTGATCTGGAATTTCATTTCAGGGTGGAAAAACTTTTGTAATTAAGAATCAAGCTGATTTTGCTAGAGAACTATTACCACTGTACTACAAACATAACAATATGGCTAGTTTTATTAGGCAATTAAATATGTATGGCTTTCATAAGATCACCTCAGTTGAAAATGGAGGATTAAGATATGAAAAAGATGAAATAGAATTTTCTCATCCTTGTTTCATGAGAGGTCATGCATACTTATTAGAACATATAAAGAGAAAGATAGCTAACCCTAAATCAATTGTAGCTAGTAATGAAAGTGGGGATAAAATTTTGCTAAAACCTGAGCTTATGAATAAAGTATTAGCAGACGTTAAGCAAATGAAAGGTAAACAAGAAAGTCTAGATGCAAAATTTAGTGCAATGAAGCAAGAAAATGAAGCTCTATGGCGAGAAGTTGCTATCCTCAGGCAGAAACATATCAAACAACAACAAATTGTTAATAATGTATGTTATATATCCACTATTTATATAGTCTTATGCATAATGTATTTATTGATAACTTTTTTGTTTTAGCTTATACAATTCCTAATGTCTTTGGTGCAAACTCCAAGAACATCAAATGCAAATGGGGTTAATGTTGGTGTAAAGAGGCCATACCAATTGATGATTAACAATGCAGCACATATTTCTCAAAGTGATGGCTCTTTCTCAAGTAGAGTTAAAAATATAAAACTGGACAAGGATTTTGCTTTGGAAGATATTAATGAAGATAACTTGGTTAGTTACACTTTTTATGTTCAAGTAGCAATGTTTGATAATGAACATGGTTAATATAAAATAGTACTAATTTTTTTTAGCTTTTTGAAGATAAAATTGTATATATAAGTACAAAGGTTTTAAATTGAGCATTAAACCTTAACATTAAAAGTAGATAAATTTTCTCTTTTCGTCTTATTAATATGAGTAGTCTTCTTGTCAATAGATATAAACCCTATGTCTATATATTTTTTAAATATATATATATA